>PVJH01003002.1:0-153012 GCA_004026705.1 Nesogale talazaci
TTGTGTAATTCTTACCACAATCCAATCCATTGTACAGCATTTTTGTGCTCATAGTTGTTACCTTCCCCCACCACTACCACATTCCTCTTCCACAACCCTAGGAAACTATTAATCTACTTACTGTCTCTATAGAGTCACTTAGTCTACATTTCATTTTTTTAAAACCTCCACCAGTAACAAACACAGGAAAATCTCCATCCAAAAGAAAGCAGATTAATAAAAACAAGAACAAGTATGAATGGGTCCAAAGGAAAAATGAACAATTAGATGTGTAACTTTAGCCTAACTATATCTGCATTAATTTGTTCCTGGTGCACTTTAAGGGAAAGCTTTTCATACTCCTGAGCAGTGGTACAAGGGAATTCAATGGAGGCGTAATCCAAATGGGGACTTTGCAAATACACTTTGGGCTTTCATTATCTCTCATAGCCTTCTGTATAAATCAAACACGCAGAATTTAAGCTGTAATGCAACTCCCGCCTCCAGGCTTGGGTTTTATTATTTACAATGCTTGGGTCACACAGGCTGGTGAGGTTCATCTCGGTGGACTTAACAGATATCTGGCTTAGAGGGTTCCTATCCTAAGACAAGCTTCTATGACTCCAGACATTATTCTTTGATATTCAGGGACTATCTGACTTGGCCACCACACTTGGCTACAGCATCCATATGTTCAGCGCTGCTTTTATGAGGGGAAGTATTGAGCAGGGCCACAGAATAATATTCCCCCTTATCCTTTTTCATCTGCACATTTAAGAAACGAAACGGGAACTCTGAGAGAAGGCTTATTCAAATGACTTTCCAAACTAGTCATTCCTGGTGGCACCACTCTAGGCTGGAGGGAGGCGAGATCAGAAGGCAGGCTTCTGACTTTGTCAGTGCTCTCCCCGTCATACAGTACTCTGTAGTGACCCAGCTGGGATGTGCTTTGTGGCCTCCTACAGAGTGTCCAGAATTTTCCCTCTCTCTTGCTCAACTCCAACCTTGCTTTACTTTATCAACACTCTGTATACAACTCTTAGAATCATCTCTGTAAAACACAGCCCAGATCATAATATTTTCCTGTTGATAAACGTGCAATCATTTTCTCTTGTTTAGCCAAGTCAGTCTATTTTCTTTACATGATATTCAACATATAAACACCTCTAGTTTTGGGTTTTTTTTTTAAATCAATTCTTGCATGCACTACCACATTCTTTAGCTAAACTTGCCTACAATCTCATCTCTAACACTGCCTTTTGTCTTTGCCTAATTCCCATGATCCATTTCCAGTACCTGGAATCGTCTGAGTTCTTCCTTCTATGCATTTCTCTCTAATTCCTCTAACATGTCATGTCCTATACTAGAGGCTGCTGGATGCCTACCACCCTCCATTCTTCATTTTTAGAAATAAAATTTCTGAATGTTCAGCTGGTCAAACCTGGTTCCCTGAAATGAAGCAGATTTTCCAGCTTCCCTCATGATTGGCTGCAATCACGTGATTGGTTCTGGTCAACAGACTGTGAGCTAAAGCAACCTATGTACATCTGAAGGGAGCAGGGGTGGAGGGGGGCGGTTGGGGTGTTCCTGCCCTCTTCTCCCTCTTCCTGCAGGATGAGATGCAGCCCCAGCAGATAGGCTGGGAAGTACTGTGATCTGAAACCATATAGAGAAAGACAATCCCAGGAGGGATGGCGGAGTCAAGAATTAGGAGATTGGCTCTGGACAGCACTGTCTTATCCATCCCGGAGTGCGCCTGCCAGATCATTATGTGTGAGAGAACATTTTTAATCTTCTTTAAATCACTGTACTTTTGGTCCTAGTTCATGGTAACATAACCCACATCCTGGCTTCCTCAATGACCCAGAGCCCCTTGGGGTTTTTCCCAAGGCCGTTCTTGAATTTACCATGGAGCAGAGAGAACCTGGGTTGATGTTGGCCCTGGCTTCGAATCCCCACTCCACTATGTATCAGCTGGGCTGATGTAGGCTACCTACTTAGTCTCTCTGAGCTACAGTCTCTTACCAAGAGGCTCTGGAGACCCCGAAGTAGCTTTGCACAATTCAGAGCTGTCTCTCCAGGGTGGTTTTCCTCAGGCTGTGAGTCACGCATCTTCACTATCGGAAAATACCAACCACAGAAACCATGATGCTCACATCTGCTCGCCACCACTTCTCCCAGGAAGCAAGCTGGAAATGCTGACACATTCTCCCACTCTCCCTCTGCTGCAATCTGGGCAGCCCTCTGTTGGCAGAAGCAGGGGTGTGATTCATCCGTCCTCAGTCCAACTCTTAGCATAAAGAGATGATTTTAATTCCAGGGTCACAGCTCACTCACCACACACTCCGAGAAGCTCAGAACTTCAAGGCACTTAAGGGTCCTGTGGGCCACTCTTCCCTTTCAATGACCATTTGGCCTTACTAGGGGTCATCTAGCCCCCAGCAAACTGTCTCCACCTTGTCACATGGCAGTCGGTTCTATTTTCTGACAGCGCTATCTTTACCAAGGTCTTCCAGGGATTCTTATCTGATTTCTGGAAGGCATACAAAGAGACTCATCCCTCAGGTATTTTAACATACAACCCAGCGTGGGATAATACTGACTTCAGAGAGGGGATCCAATGCCTTGTCGATGTCCTCAGCATGGTGAGTGTGGGGTAGAGGGTGGGTGGGACTTATTGTCTGTCTCACCTGACTAGTAGTTTCCAACTCTTTAGAACAAGCACCTCCATCAGTAAGTAGTTTTTGAGTGTGCATCTCCCTGAAGACACCCATTTACTTATAAAGACAATGCACCACTGCTGTGTTAGTGTACAATGAAAGTTAATAAAACACATGCAAAAGTAAATAGTAACGAATCTAAGAACAGGAGGGAAGACTCTCAATGAGATGAATTAACCCAATGGGCTCAAACCCAACAATGGGCTTAAACCATTGCGAGGAAAGCTCAGGGCCCGGCAGACCTTTACGCTGTTGTCTGACAGTCACTACAAGTCAGAACCAATTGGATGACACCTAACACCACAACCACAACAGAGATGGAACCTCTCATGCTTTCTACACCCCTCTCCAAGGACTGTCTTGCACACTTGCTGAGGGAGATGGATGGATTCCTCTCTGGAAACCTTGGAATGATGCAGGAGACTCCTCCACCAGCAGGCAGGCTCGGTGTGAGGGCAGGGATTTTGCCCCTTGTTCACCGCTGCCTCCCGTGTTTGAAATAGGAGCTGTGTTATAAGGGGATACGCATAAAAGATGATTGGGTGAAAGAGTTAGTCCAACACTAATTTTTAAAAACAGTGAGACAATACTATGGGCAATAAAAATACATTCCATAGCTAGAGGATGCTAAGTGCCATGGAAGAAGCATGTGGAGTGTTGAGGTGGGAGTTTTGATCCTGAGTAGCCTGGAAGAATTTCATTCTCTTCTGCATGGTGTCGATGTGGGTTGGAACCAGGCCAATGGCCAATGGCAAACAACAATAACAAAGATTTCTCCTTTTCAGCTGGGTACCAAATAGTTTCACCTGGGTCTCCGGAGGTATTTCAAAGTCAACATAGCCCAAGTGGGTCACTTCTTCGAATCCCCAAACATCTTTCTCCACAAAAGTGGCAGGATTCGCTTTTCTCTGTCTACCTCACACTTGCAACCCTATGGCTAACTTGGCTGGAGAAAAAGTGCCAACCAGACTGACTGATGATTTTAATGAAGGGCTTTAAATGAATAATCAGGCCTCTTAATGCGGCCACTTGGTACTGGCTGGCAATTCTAATACATCTCCCTTCATCAACTTACTCCCCTACTCTTGTGGTTATTTCTCCATGCCTTCTTCACTGCTTCTCAAACTTTGAGTTTCTCTCTTCACTCTCAGCCCAATATTTTACTAGGAAAAGTGGGAACAGCTTCTGTGGGCTGCTCTTTCTTCCTCACGGCATTGGCACCTAACAAGACTTTACAAACTGGTGGCTTGAGCAACAGAAATGCATTGACTCTAGTCCTGGAGACCGGAAGTGTTTCATCAAGGTGTGGACTGGGCTATGCTTTCTGAATGATCTAGAATTTTTCCTTGCCCCTGTCTAAATTCTGGTGCTTCCAGAGAGTCCTTAGTTTCCTTTGTGTTATAGCTGCATTATTACAATCTTTGGCCCCATCTTTACATAGCTGTCTCCATTCTGAGTCCTTTGTCTTAAGAACACTATTCTTATTAGATCCAGTCTCAGCCTATTTCTGTGGGGTCCTGTGTTAGCTAGAAATATCAATGTCAGCTTCTTAAGTATCAGAGTTGAAGACTTCAGTATCTCTCTCTTTGGTGGAACACAATCCAACCAACAGCATTGACTAAGTCTATTGCACTTCTAGCCCCAAAGCTACCTCTCCTCCTCTTACAGAGGGTGAGGTTTGTCCCTGTCCCTAAGACCAAGCCTTTCGCTGGTGTTTTGTATCTCTTCTGTTTACTTACTTAAGACTTGACTCCTACAAAACATCCAGCTCTCTCCACAGCAAGTTGTTTTTCCTCTCTACTGCAGTTCCCATCTGTGCAGTAGGCATGTTCTTTAAAACATGAAATAAAATCACTTTGACCTCTCATTCCATTCCAGCTCTCACCTCATCTCTCTGCTCTCCTTTTTTTTTTTTTTTGTAAAAAAAGCTTTTGGAAAGCGTTAGCAATTGTCTTTGCTTTCTAACCACCTGACATGCTTGCGTTTCGACACTGCCACCTTGCCCTTCTTGCTCTTGTCAAGGTTCTCAGTGGCCCTCTTCCTGTTATGTCTGAAGATCAATTCCTAGGTCTTATGTCATGGAACCTGTCAGCAGCATTCAGCAGAAAGCATGACACCCTCCTTCTGGAAGCTGTGTATTCATTTGGTATTTGGGACACCACCCACTCAACTCTGTCCCACTGGTAGTTTCTTGGTCTTTCTCACTGGCTATTCCTCCTGCTCCATTCCAAGAGTACATGATAGAGTGATCAGCGGTCAGTCCTGAACCATCTTCTCTTTTCTATCTACATTCAACTCTTGAGGTTATCTCCTTCAATCCCACAACATCAAATATATTTGTATGAGAATGAATCTCAAATTGATAGCTCAACCCGAACCTTCTCTGTGACCTCCAAACATGGATATCCAGTGACCCTTTCCCCATTTTTAAAATAGATGATTAATTGGCTTTCCAAGTGCAACATGTTCAAACAGGACTTTTCCTTCTTTCCTTCACCTCCCTAAAACGATTCCTCCCTAAAGTGATTCCATCTTAGTCTAGGGCAGCCACATGCACTAATTTTCTCAGATGTACAATGCAGGTGTGAATCTCAGCTTCTATTTCTACTACGCTCAATCCACTGGCAAATCTTATCTTTTTATTTGTCTATTTAAGCTTCAAAAAGAAAATAGTGTATTCATGTCTCAATAAACCCACATATATGACCCACATCCCAGATCTTCAGTCTCACTCAGTCAGTTATTCACTAAAGGAGTTCTTATTGAGTGTCTACTATGTGTGAAGCACTCTCTTCAGCCCTGGGAAACATTGGGGAACAAAACAGATAAACATATGCCTTTAAGAAGAGAGGAGGAGATGGGCAATAAACGAATCAGAAAGAAAAATCCATCCCATTGTTAGGTGATGCTAAGTGCAATGGAGGAAGCCCAGGGAGGTTTGAGATGGGAGTTATGCTATTGAATAGAGTGGCCACAAGAGTGTCAGGGAAGTGGCATTTGTGTAAAGCACTGAAGGAAGGAAGAAGGAAGTCATGTGGGTATGGGGGTGAGGGTGGGGGAGGGCACCAACATTCCAGGTGGAAGGCCTGGTGTGGGAGTGAGCTTGGCCTGCTTTAGGAAAGGCAAGGAGGTCCATAAGGTTGAAGCAGAGTGAATAAGGGAATAGAAGCAAGGAATGGGGCCGGACAAGGAAGGGCATCTTTTGAGGTAATGGCTTTTACTTCTGCTAATGTGGAGAGCAGCTGCAGGGTGCTGACCAGTCAGGGCTGTGGGCTGGCATGTGTTGTCTTTTTCTTTTGTAAAATCATTTTATTGGGGGCTCATAAAACTTTTATCATGATAAATACATACATCAATTGTATGCAGACCACATTTGCACATTTGTTGCCATTATCATTCTCAAAGCATCCTCCTTCTTCTTAGGACCCCAGTATCAGCTGCCCATATTTCCCCTCCCCACCTCCCTCTCCCCCATGAACCCTTAATAATTTACAAATAATTTACAAATTATCATTATTTTGTCATATTGCACACTGTCCAATGTGTCACTTCACCCACTTCCCTGTTGTCTGTACCTCAGGAAGGTTAAATGTAGATCCCTGCAACTGATTATCCCTTTCTACTCCACATTCCCTTCACCCTCCCGGTATCACCACTCCCACCACTGGTCCTGAAGGGATCCTCTGTCCTGAATTCCCCATGTTTCTGGTTCCTATCTGTATCCCCTGGTCTAACTGGATTTGTCAGGTAGAATTGGGATCATGATAGTGGGTGGGAGGAAGCATTTAAGAACTAGAGGAAAGTTGCATATTTTATTATTGCTATACTGTTGTTTTTTTTTCACATCACAGCCCTGGTGGGAGTAGGAAGCCCAGCTTTGCTCCTGGAGAACTGCTGCTGGATTTGAACCGTCAACCCTGTGGGCCGCAGTCCCACATGTAACCACTGCGCTACCAGGGCTCAACTACTATACTGTATCTTGACTGTCTTGAATCCTCCCCGAGACCCCTCTGTAAGGGGATGTTGCTTCACCCATTGATGGACATTGGGTCCCCAGTCTGTACTCCCCCTCATTTATAATGATATAATTTTTAGTTCTTTGATGCCTGATACCTGATCCCTTTGACACCTTGTGGTCACACAGGCTGGTGTGCTTCTTCCATGTGGGGTTGTTTTTTTTGTTTCTGAGCTAGATGGCCGCTTGTTTACTGACATGTGTTTTCTCAGGGCCTCTTTGTATGAGTCAGAATCAATCCCCTGACAGTGATTTGGGTGTGTATGTGTTTTCCTCGGGGTGTCAGGTGGAGAAAGGAGGACAAGGGTAAATACAGGGAGACCCAAGAAGAGGCTTGCAACAGGCTGATTGTTTGTCCCCCTTAGATGGCAAGTGAGCTGGGAGCTGGGCCCAGGTACACTGATATTTGAAGCACCTCACCAGCTTCTAGAACAGTTACCAGCACAGACTAAATGAATGGATGGATGAATGAATGAATGAATGAATGGGTTGGGCTGTTCATGGGAGAGCAGTTGAAGGCATCACCACTTGATTTTCTTGGGCTGACTTGTGCAGAATTTTCTTTCTCATGGGCAAACTTTGGTTTCCGTTACTCTTAACTGAATGGCCTGGAGGCCACATTCGGAAGACAGCGTGGGTGTTTGCACAGGGGCCAATACAACCAAACTCTGATTGTGAAATTTTCTCAATTACTGTTGGATATTTGAAACACATTCTGGAGAACAGAAAATATGTAGAGGGACTGTGTGTGTCTCTTCTGCGGGCAGCCAACTGGCCCTGTGGGTTTCTGAAGCTTTAACTCTTTATGGAATAGAAAGCTTCATCTTCTCCAGGGAGCCCCCTGGAGCCCCCGAATGCACCCATTTTAGAACTGAGTCAAAAGTTGTGACTGTTAAAGTCTTTCTGCTTCTAACGTAAAAATCAGAATAAGACAAGATGCTTCAAAAATATCCCAAGACAATATTTAGATAAGTTAATTGCAAAGAACTCAGAATGAACATATGGACTAGAAAGAAAGAAAGAAAAAAGAAAGAAAGAAAGAAAGAAAGAAAGAAAGAAAGAAAGAAAGAGAGAAAGAAAGAAAGAAAGAAAATAGCATGAGTCTATTTGGGATCTGTGTTTATCTCACTTTTAAAATTTCTGTAGAGTGAGTCTGATGCATGCGTATCAGAGTAGAGATCTGTGCCCCACAGTGGCAGACAGTTTGGAAATCAATGAGCAGTCTTTTCTTCCAAGATGCACCTGGGCGGATCAGAACCTCCCACTTTGTGATCAGCAGTTGAGCATGGTAATCAGCTGAGCACAGCACCACGCAGACCCGCTCCTCTCTGAAATGAGGTAATTAGGTGAGCTCAGGGAACAAGGGTCTTCCCCAGGCCTTTTGTAAGGTGTCACTGAGATCGTGGCACTCTGGCATAGTGCTTACCACAGAGTGATCCCGCTCTGTACTTTCCCTTAAAACAGGAATCCTCAAACTTTTTAAACAGGGGGTCAGTTCACTGTCCCTCAGACTGTTGGAGGGCCAGATTATAGTTAAAACAACAACAACAACTATGACCAAATTCATTGTGGGCCCGGATTGAGTTGGCCGCTACGCAGAACAGCAGCAGCAGCAGCAAAAACACCAGGCGGGCCAGATAAATATCCTCAGCGGGCCACATGTGGCCCTTGGGCCGTCGTTTGAGAACCCCTGCCTTTAAACATTGCTAAGTTCGCCACATTCCCAATGAACCCGTCCCCATGGCTCTCATTACTGACAAAGGCACTTTTCTCAGTTCCTAAGGAGAGGGGCTGCCTTTGTCATCTCCTTCTTCGCAATCTTGTCAATATTAAAAATTGTTTTTATACAATTTGAACCACTTCAACTTTCCCCTCTCTCTTTTAGGCAAACTTTAATAGATGTTTGTGCTGTTAGGCTCTGCTGCGTCAGCTCTGACACACAGCAAACTCGGGGACAACAGAGTGAGACGCTGCCTGGTCCCGGGCCAGCCTCACAGTGATTTTCATGTTTGAGCCTGTTGTTGCAGAGAATGTGTGGACCCATCTCACGGGGACCCTCCCCGTTTTCGGGGAAACATCTGCTTCACCAAGCACGGCAGCCTTCCCCCGGGATTCTCTTCTTCTTCTAACTATCCCGAGTACATGAGACTCACTTCTCCCGAGATGGATTTGCTCATTCTTCTGGCAGTCCATGGTGCCATCAATCTTCTTAGCCCACACCACAATCTTCCTTCATAGTCAATGTCCAACTTTCCCATGCGTACAAGGCCACTGACAACACAAAATTCTTCTAGGCCCCTACAAATTTGCTTTTTTTTTTTTTTTTTTTTTTTGCTGATGTGAGAAAATCCTAGAAACGTTATAACCCTCAAAGTTTATTTTCTTATGAAGCTTAAAAGCCATAAAAACACTTTGAGGACCCTTACTTGACCTCGTGACTAATGGATAAGCAGGAGAAACAAAAAGATGAAGAAGAAGTTTCAGCCCCTTGAAGGTTCTCTAGAACGGCGTCTTGTTTTATCCGTTTCTTCAATTCTTTGCAGATGAGAGGCAGAGGAAGTCACAATATAAGATGTTTCTCCAACAAGGGAGGCATATTTAAATTTTTTTTTTTTTGAAAAAGCAGTCTGTGGCTGGGCTGCCCTACTCTAGTTAATGTGAAATGCAGCTAAGGCCCTGGTTAATGAGGAAATTAAATATTCCCATCCACGTCCACCAAGGCCTGGTGTAAGCCCTTGCCTTGGGGCTCTCAGTAATGAATGCCATGGCAGCTACTTGGACTGTTAAAAAAAAACCATTCCACTCCTACCCCAACCTCAGGGGACTCCATGTATATCAAGAGCAGGAGGTCACTGCTCAGGAGGGCCAGCAGCAACATGGGCAGAACAAAGTATGAAGGCTGTCTTTGGGGACAGGTGAGCCCAGGTGAGCCCTGTATCCAGACTGCCCTCAAAGCTAATTCTGACTCATGGCTCCCCCTTGTGTGTCAGAGTAGAACTGCATGTGATAGGATATTCAAAAGCTGGGACTATTCAGAAGTAAATCAATTACTCTTTATTCGGAGAGGCCTCTGGGTGACTTAAAACCAAGACATCCATCGCCTGTCAAGTGCTGAACTGGGCATCATCCAGGAAATGTACTAGACCATTCAGCCAATCAAACTCATTGCCACTGACTGCATACAGGACAGCTCTTATCACAAGCCACACATACATCCACTATAACTCTTTATGCGACTGGAGATCCCTGTCTTTCTTCTTCCGGGCGGTTGGTGGTTTCAAACTGCAGACTTTGTGGATAGCAGCCCAATGCTTAACTCCTAGACCTCTGGGACTCTGAGATTGTTAAGGTTCGTTGTGCCAACCTGGTGGATAAACACATGTGGGATTCATTGCCAGGCAGAAATAATGGCTCTTTCAGTTTCGCCTTCTGAGTTCCCAGGTCTTTTGCTCACTGATGATCAGACCAGGGTGCAGCTGCATTAGCCAGTTCCCTGCTTCAGCTGACAAGGCTCACTTTCTGCAAGCCAGCCCTGAGGAGAAGCCACATGGACCTACCCTGATGCAGCCCTCGGTGCTGGAGCAGCCACGTGGAGACCCGAGCAGCTTACACATTCACTGATTCGGCTTTCCTCCTACATTGCACGTGTTTTCTGAGATTGAGAAGGACCTCGTAGATTGGTGTCAGCTAATGTTGGACTTATAGGCTTGGACAGCACCAGGTTGGGCTGCTTTCTGAATGTACAGTTACCCTTTATATAAAACTCTCTCTTATACATATGAGTTTCTGTGGATATGTTTCTCTGGTTGGCAAACTGCGGCCCGTGAGCCCTATGCAGCTCTTTCAGTGTGAACGTGTGGTTCTGAAGTAACATTGAAAGCATTTGAAGGTTATTGTTTCAGATCACAGTGATTTCATTTGTCTGAAAAAAACATATTTAAGGCTCTTAAGTGTTTTTAAAGTTGTGAAGAGGGACAGGATTGGTTCTTCGGTCTCAAGAGTTTGCCGACCCCTAACCTAGACTATGTTGGGGTATTGAAGAAGCAAAGCATAAGACGGAGAACAGATATTTGTCTGACCTCTCCCTCATGGTAGTTTTCCTTTGGTTAGCTAGAGCTCAGAGAAAGCCACACTATTTACTCGGTTGCTTTCTGAGAAGAATATGGGAAGTTGAAGTGTTGATTGTTATGTTTGGTTGTAGTCTTTGGTTATTCCTTTTTAAAATGGCAAAAATGAATGTGACTAAAGTATATTTTGAGCTCAGGGGTAGAAATCGCCTTTTGAATCTCTCAGAAACCATGCTGCTTAAGGAAAATGGCTGACAGAAGGTCAAAATGCCTGACAGAAAGCCTGGATCTGTTTAATGCTCTGAGACCTAACCCCATGGTTTTGTAAAAATTGAATAGTTCAGATAAGGATTTAGATAAACTAAATAAGGACTGAACTTGAGTGTTTTAAGAATTGGGTTTAGGATCTGATTCTATTTTTATGTATGCTGAGTTCTTCTGCTTATTATCAATATAATGATTTATAGAAATGTTTATTGGGAAGTGTGAAAATCGTAAGCCCACTTGCTTTCAGTTATTAGCTGATCTTTAGATGGGTTAGGGCACACCTGCAAAGAAAGTTTTGAAAAGATATGCCACACCCAGTGCTTTGGAGTACTCAGGAACCAGTGGTCTTTGTCAGAAGCTGGAAAAAAAGATGGAACCATGAAGAAAAATCCTCTCTAGGATTGAACATTAAAGATAGCCTGTGGGCAGGGCAAAATGCTTGTTAGGTGATCCCAAAGATCTACTTATTAAGTGGAAGTAGGGGAGATGCAGCAATAAAGAGACAGGTTGAGTTTGGCCACTAAAATCTGTTGATCAGGTTTATAGGAAAAGAGAAGAAGAGAGGGGGTTGACTGGTCTCAAGTTCATGACCTAGCATGAGAGCGCGAGGCTTGTTGAGTATTGGTGAGAGCCCATGAGTTAAAGGCAAGGCGAGCAGAGGGTGCCCTGGGAAGGCTAAGTGAGGCAGCCCACATCGAGTTGAGCAGAACCTGAGCAGATGAAGAGATTTTTGAGCCTGTGAACTGGTGCATATTATTACTGACTTTCTGGATGGCCTGTCCTGACTTGACTTTGCTTATGGGTGCCGACCTCACAAGTTTCCAACTAGAACGATTCTTTATTTTTTGACATAGACTAATACAGGCTCTTTCAGACATGTAACAGGGACCCCAAAAATATATACATTTTAATTTATAAGCTCTTCTATACTAGACATTTCAGAGATTTTAAAGACACGGTGTTAGTCTGGGTACATTAGAGAAATAAATCCACAGAAACTCACATATATGTGTGTGTGTGTGTGTGTGTATAAGGAGTTATATATATAAATAAAGAATTATATATATATATATATATATATATATATAGAGAGAGAGAGAGAGAGAGAGAGAGAGAGAGAGTTTTATATAAAGGGTAAGTGTATCCCAGCCCAGTGCTGTCCAATCCCATAAGTCCAACATTACTCATCTATCTGACACCAGTCTACAAAGTCCTCCCCAAACTCATGAAATGGACGCAATAATGCTGAATGTGGGAGGAAAGTCGAATTAGTGAGCATGCAAGCACCTCAGCACTGGCAGGGCTCTCCACAAGGCTGCTGCAGCACCCAGGCCTGCATCAAGGTAGGTCCATGTAGCTTCTCCTCAGGGATGTCTCTCAGGAAGTGAGCCTTGCCAGCTGAAGCAGGGAACTACCTAAGGCAGCTGCAGCCTCATCTGACTATCAGTGAGCAAGAGACCTGAGAACTAGAAAGGTGAGCCTCGTTGAATCATTTATTTCTCTGCCCTTTAATTAATCCCACATGTGCTTATCGGCCAGGTTGGCACAGTAAATCTTAACTATCTGAGACACTGAAGTCTTTCCCCAGGCTCTGAGCTAAGCCTTCTCCTTCCCTGCTTGATGAATGATGAAAACTCACCTTGGAAAAGTTAAGTAGCTTGTACTAGGTCACATTACCAGTCCCAGACTGAGGACTTGGACAAGCAGTGCCCCCCGCTCTGTACCTCCCTGGTTTCCCATCATCTTGCTATCCTTCCAGGGTAAAGGGTAGGCACTGGCCCTCTCAAAGCCCCAGAGCAATGTGGGACATCGCCCCAGGCAAGCGGAGCTCCTCGGAATCAAAACCAGACTTGCAGGAACTAGAAGGAAGCTCTGGGAACAGAAAACTCTGTCCACTGTCTGAGGATGCTGTTTTTTGCAGAATTGTAGGTCGCCTGGATGGCTAACTCAGAGCTCATGTCTATCTGCCTTCATGGGGCTGTATAGTGTTCGAGAGAAGGAGGACTTCTCCCCCTAAAAGGACATGCTTTCAAATGCAAATCCTTTGTGGGGGTGGGGGGGAGAGAAATGTCCTTCATGATGTGACATTTTAGAGAGCATAAGGCCCACGAGTGAGCAACACACATAGAGGTCTTCGTCAGTCTTTCTGGGATTTAGGAAAACATCCTAGGTAGAGAAAGCTAGTGGGTAAGACCTGTGAAGCCAGTGTTGGTTTAATTCAAAATTGCACCTAATTTGAAACAACTGCAGTTGTGTTTTTTACCCCTGCCATCAACTGGCTGCTCTATTGTTCTGTAATAAAAACAACAGAACACTCAAATACAAAGTCTATTTCTCTTCCCCAGCTGTGTTTTGTATTAACCAAGCTGTGTTGCTTATGGGAGCCCCTCACGCCATGAGCTGGGGCCTCCATCACTACCCCAGAAAAGGAGGATTATCCATGGTTTTGCAAGGCCCCCTACAGATTGGAAAATTTGTCCTCAAAAGCAAAGAGATCATTAAATCAGATCCGACTGAGTCAGCTGCTGTGGAGCAGAATAGGCCGGACCTACAGGACCTAGAAGTTTTGGTTGTGTCATGTTTCTGATGACCTGTTCAAGGGTGGTTCACATCCTTTGAGTGCTCATCAAAAGGCTGGGAGTGGGAGTCCAGTCCACAGTGCCTTAGCAGAAAGACTTGATGACAAGCTTCTTGGTGACAGTCATTGAAAACCCTCTGGTGCATAGCTGTCCCCGGGCACCCATGGGTGGCTGTGAGTTGGAGCTGACTCAACAACTGCTCCCTGGTGCACCCAGAGTGGACCCTCTGTGACAGTGTCAGAAGATGAGCTTTCTGCTCCTGAGAAGACTCGGTCTCATAGTAACAGGAATCAAAGTTCCTTGGGGGTGTGACAGGGGATGCTGGGGGAAAATGGGGAGCTTATAACAAATGCAAGAAACTGTTCTGATTGTGGTGATGAGTGTACAAGTCTTCTGGATGTGATGGAACGATGGAATGGTATGGTATGTGAGTTCTATGCGAATAAAACTGTTGGGTGGGGGTGGCGGGGTTATAGTCTCAGAACCCCACAGGGGCAGTTCTCCTGTCTCATAGCCTCACTATGCGTGGGAATTGACTCGATGACCATGAAGTGGGGTTGTGTTTGGTGTTATGCCATTGCTGGTCCCTTGGTGTACTCCCGCTTCTCCATCTTTCTGTTCACGGGTATCTCCCTTCTTTCCAGTTTTGAGAGACCATCCATGAAGTCGTGGGTATAGTCAGGGGAGGAGGGGGGGTGAAGGGGGGTGAGCAGGTTGTTGGCTGAAACAGGGCACGAAGGAACTTTCTAGGGTGTTGGAGAAGTCCTGCATCTGGATGAGGAGATGGGTAGGTGATCAATCCATAGGGAAAATTTGTGATCAGTTTGTACACGTAAACTTTCTTTTCTGTATACAATGTACGATTTTAACTTTAAAAAGATTTCCTTAGTCCTGCCCTTGGGAGTGAAACTTATGCTTCAGAAAGGTAACAATACTGACCTTGTCTTTGAGGAGGCCCAGCAAGATGGACGTTAAACAAGCCAACCATCTGCTCTAAAGTTGATTCCAACTCCTCGCCACCTCATACAGGGCTTTCCAGGCTTTGTGGGTTTTCCTGGGAGCAGACAGTCTCATCTTCCTCATGCAGAGCAACTGGTGGATTTGAATCAGTGACCTTTCAGCGAGAACTCCCACACTTGTTGAACAGAACACTCAGGGCTCCTGGCACAGGGTATATTATCTACCCCATGGGTCCTTGTACTGATCCCTGGTTGGGAAATGGTTTGCAAGTCAGCTGCTCACCAGGTAGCTGATAGTTCAAACCCACCCCACCTCCCCACTCCCCAGTGGCACTGTGGAAGAAAGGCCTGGTGATCTGCTTCCATAAAGATGACTTCCAGGAAACCCTTACAGAGCAATTCTGTCTTGTTGCATGGGCACTCAGCGTCAAAATCACCTTAAAGTCATGAGTGGGTATGTGGGTCTGCTTATTTGTATGCAATAATTTGGCGGATTGAGTCACTTGGCTAAGGGCACACAGCTACCAAGTGGCAGATCTGAATTCAGACCTGCACCAGCTGACTGAAGAGTCGGGGCCCTGTCTCCACCCCCACTGACTCTCCCAGACCAGTCAGTTCAGTGAAGAGAAAATGCAGGAAGATGGACACCATGAATCACCCCAGGCTGCAGAGTGAGCCTGGAGCCCTGGAGGTCAGGAGGGCAGCTCTCTGGAGCCGGAGCCTGGGTCATCCATCCCCACCGCAGAGGAAGGGAGCCGAGGAGAGGGCAGCTCTGGGGAGCAGGCAGGGAGGATGCGAACCTCCGGGAGCCTCAGAAACAGCGGGGCACCCAGGCCAAGAACAACAGGAAGCTCACAGCCACACCCGCTGCTGGGCTCCCTGCAGCCCTGGCCTGGAGACCCAGGGTTATTTTCTCCAAAGCGCCTCCCGCAGATGTTACATAAACAAAACCCCCATTGACTCTGGTCTGGGCCTGCCTGAAAATAGCCCAAGAGCTGTGCCCCTCCCCTGCCCAGTGCAGTCCCTGCCATTCCTCAGGGTCCCCAGTGTGGGGGAGCTGTTCCTCAGGCCACCTGTGGGGGCATCAGCCTGCAGGGTCTCAGGGGGGTGTCCGACAAATCAAAAACCGGGCATCCATCCAAGATCTCTGATGTCTGTCTGTTGGGCTTAAGGGTCACCTTTCCCATCTCCTCTTCTGAAGGGGCAGGAGACAGCTAGTGGGGCGTGTTGATCAGAAGCTGCCAATGACAAGCACTGGTTGTGTGTCTTCGTGTGTGTGTGTGTGTGTGTATGTGTACGTGTACATGCAGGATGGAACTTGAAGGAGACCCCAAGAGTGGACAGGCCAGGGAAGATCCCGCAAGAAGCGCTTGTCACAGCTTCTGTCTGAGGTTGTTTTCACAACTGGACCTCGGCTCCTGACCCCTGCTCAGAGCTCCCGCGAGCTCACTGGCTCTGTTTGCACAGAGACCTGCTTTACAGGAGCACCCGGGGGTCCACAGATCTGCAGCCCAGCACAGGAGATCCTGGGGCTTTACCACTTCAGCCTGCTGGTGGGGGCGGGGGGCTAGCAGGAGGGCTTGGGGGCTGTTAGAACCTCATGCTCTCCACCCTCTCTGAGCCCCCCCCCCCCAACACACACATACCTGCATGATTGCAGAATCGTAATTCATCAAATAGCCTTTCCAACCCAATGTACATATTTGAGGCTTCAAAAAATTCAAGGGGGAAAAAATCCATGATCATTTCCTTCCATTTTCTACGGACGTTTCGAAGCTCTCTTGTGTCTATTTGGAGCCCTGACGGTTCAGTGGGTTAGGAGCGGAGCTGCTGGTGTAAGGTCAGCAGTTCAAACAACCTGTCTGAGGGAGAAAGACCAGGCTTTCTGCTCCTGTGCAGACATACCGTCTCTGAAAGGCAAAAGGGCAGTTCTGCTCCGTTCACAGTCTCCCTGAGCCAGAAGTTCAGTATTATATTCAAAAAGGTGAGCAGGTACCTAATTCTGTGCTAAGCATTTTACATGCTTTCTTTTTATTTAATCCTCATAGAACAGCCCTGTGAGCTAGTACAATCTAACCTCAGATGGCAAGAGAGTGAACCATAGTTGAGGGGGTTTGGGGTGTGTGTGTCCAGGCTTTGTCAGTGAGGCAGTAGAAATGGATCACAGACACAGGCTTCGTGCATGGTCCATCTCCTTATCAAAGCCATCATGTGACCTGCAGTACTTCTGGTTTACCATCTTCCTGGGGTACACTGTCTAAGCTGCCCTGCTGTGAAAATGTATGTCCATGTTCTGTCATGTTAAATGATGTTGTGTCAATGAATTTGATGCTATGTAAATGACGTAGAGCATCCATCAATTAACGATCCAACCGGTCGTGAGAATGTTCTGTGGTAAAAGATATGAAAAAGGATCGTAGCCCGCCAAAATGGTCTGATGTAGAATATGCCTCTGGGGGCTTTTAGTCTGCTAGCAACAGGGTCAGCAGTTTGAAAGGAGGAGAAAGATGGGACTTTCTACACCTATACAAAGTTCATCTCTGGAAGCAGAGCCACATAACCCCTGAGGAACCCCTAATGTAGTTTTCAGGCTTGGAGGAACAGTTTCTGGAACCCCCCCTCCCCCCCCCCCCAGGACTGGTGGAGAGATAGGCATAAGGGTTAGCAGACAGACCTGGAATTATGTATGTTTTATTGGGAGGGGGGGTGCTAGTTTTCTTTTTTTAATTCAGTCCTTTGTTTTGTCTCCACTATTGCTTTTTTTTTCTACCAATATAAGATAGGCATGGGAAGCAAGCCCCAAGAGAGAGCAATGACACAAAAGGTTCTGAGGGACCGGGGGGAGGAGGAGGGGGTGGGGGTGGGGGGGAAGTAGAGGTGAGCAAACTACTCCATAGACAGAGGAACAACTAGGGAATTAAAATCAACACCGGGAGGACATAGAGATCACGGTGGTCTTGGAGTAGCAGCAATCTAGCTGAGAGGAATTACTAAGAGGCAGAAGGGCAAGCATGATGGTGGGGCAGGAGGAAGGTAAAAGGAAACAGAAGAAAGATCCAGGAAACAAAGCTATGGATACAGGTATAAACAGGTGTGCACTCATATAAAGATATGAGCTCATTAAAATAGAGGTATTGGGCTATTTACATATATTTACATGGCAGTAAATTGAGGAAGCGGATGGACTTTGGGCCTCTGCTCAAGCCCTTCCTCAATGCAAGAAGACTGTTCTTACAACCTGGCAGTCTGCATTGCTCACCCTCCCAATATGATTGCTAAAGACAAAATGGGTGCATAAGCAAATGTGGTTAAAAAAAAAAGCTGATGGTGCCTGGCTATGGAAAGATAAAGCATCTGGAGTTTTAAAGGCTTAAAGTTAAACAAGTCACTGTGTAGCAGAGAAGCAACAAGCCCCAATGGAAGAAGCACATCAGCCTGTGTGATCATGAGGTGTTGATGGAATCAGATAACAGGCATCAGAAGAAACAATACAAAAACATATTGTTGAGAATGAGAAGGTTGGAGTAGAGACCCAAAACTCATCTACAGACAACAGGACATCACCTCACAAAAGGCTTGCAAGAAGGAATGAGTCAACCAGGGTGCAGTATAGCACTGATGAAACACAATATTCCTCTGGTTCTTTGAGGTTTCCTCACTACCACCACCACCACCCCCCATGAACCCAGTCCTGCCTTTCAGTTCTGGCTAGCATGGAACATTCACACTGGTACAGAGAAGAACTCATGATACATGGGGTCCAAGTCAGCTAGACTCCTCAGGAACAAAAATGGGAGTAGTGATACCAGGAGGGTAGAGGGGGGATGGGAGGAGGAGAGGAAGTGGGAACTGATACAATGATCAATGCATAATCCCCCTCCCCCAGGGAGATAAACAACAGAAACATGGGTGAAAGGAGATAGTGTAAAATATGAAAACAATAATTTATAATTAAGAGGTTACCAGGGGCATGGGGAGGGAGGGTAAAAAGAGGAACTGACACTAAGGGTTCAAGTAGAAAGTAAATATTTAGAAAATGATGATGCAACATATGCACAAATATGCTCGATACAATTGTTATATGGAGTGTTATAAGAGCTGAAAGAGCCCCCACTTAAATGATTCCTTTTAGTGAGTCTCAGAAACCCACAAAGGCAGTTCTTAGGCTGTCCGTAGGGTCTTGATCTGTCTGAGCACACATTATGGCAGTGAGTTTGTGTTTGTGGAGGTTACCAGTTGCCCACTTTTGTTGTAGGGCAGCTTGTTTCTGTAAAGTCTCTTCTTTGGACATGCCTAACCAGGTCTTTCTGGGCAAGAGCTAGAGAGAAGACCCACACGTGTGGACCTAAAGAACAGAAAATAGAGGCCAGTCTAGGGAGCGAACTGGAGCACTGGGAGAATCAACAGGACAAGAGGATATCTAAGGAAAGCCAGGCGCTCCTGGAATAAAGTGTGCGATGGTTAGCACACTTGTCTCCTGAACAAAAGGTTGGAGGTTGGGGTCCACCCAGGAGTCCTTGGAAGACAGGGCAGGGGACCGACCTACGGACAAACCCACCAATCCTCTAGGGAGCCTAGTTGTACTCTGACACACTGGGGTCTCCAGCAGTAGGAATCAATTCAGCGGTCAATTTGATTTAAGACAGACCCCACCGAGGGGAACCAGAGCAGACTGTGGGGACCCAGCTGGTGGGTTACAGAATGAGAAAATCCCCTTTTGGTCTGAGGACCCCCTTCAGGTGCACTTCCTCTTCACTCTGGAGAGTGGTCCCCTGGGCTGAGCAACGTTGTTCTCAGTCTAAGCTGCAGTCTTCGCCCCTCTTAGAAATAGCCCTGCCTCCCAAAGCCCTCACAGCGCTGTGGCTACTCACCCATCCACCCATTGACCCCTCTCTCCTAGAGACCCTTCTTCACCATCTCCTCTGTGCTAGCACCAGGCACTGGGGATACACAGCCTGAGAAACCAACAAGGGATAAGCCTTCCAGGAGCTCAGTCTGGGAAGGGGAGATAGCGGACGTGCATGGTGACAGTGCAGAAGGGAAGAAAACACATTGAGAGTTATAATTGCGGGCTGTAAGAGCCCAGAGGTGGGGGCCTGTGAGATGGTAACTGGCTATAAATGTGCACACATGTTCCTGCAGAGGGGGAAGGAGAGGGAATATGTAGAAACCTCCAGAGATTGCTGGGCACCTTTCCTTCTCTCAGTGTCTGTGCCATGCAGCCAGGTCTTTACTGCCATCCCCTTACCCAGCTCCCCCAAACCTTGACCCCCACAAAAAAGAACTGTTCCTGTAGATTTCCAAGACTTTAAATCTTTCAAATTCAAAATTCATTGCCATCGAGACAATCCCTACCCACGGCAACCCTATAGGACAGGGCGGAACTGCTCCTGTGGGTTTCTGAGTCTGTAAATTTTTATGAGAGTAGAAAGCCTCTTCTTTCTTTCCTGGAGTGACTGAAGGTTTCGAACTATAAACCTTGTACTTAGCTGCAGCCCAACATGTTACCAATGACACCACCAGAGCACCCCCACCTTTGTCCCAGGGGAGGTGCTGTGGCTAATCTGATGAATGAGATTGGGAGAGGGAGCTGGGACAAGGCTCAGCCTGATTCCAGGGGGGGAGGATCTTCCTTTGCTGCTCCCATATGCTACACGCATTAGTGATAGTGCTGGGCATGGCTGCTTATAACAAGGTGACTTGGACACAGGGGACGGGATTGCACAGCCCACTGGACCAACCAGTTTAAAGTCACACTTTCCCATCCTGCCCCTCTCACTGTATCAACCCTGCCTATATCTCCAGGGAAGAAAGATGCTCTTTATTGAACTTTCCCAAACTGAAGCATATCGTTGATGCTGTCTGCTGACCAGTTGACCTCTGACATGTGCCATGCATGCGACCCCATGCACAGTCAAATGGAATCAATGTGATCCACTGAGTTTTGGGGTGGATGATTTTAAGCCATCGGTGGCCAGACCTTTCTTCCTAGTCTCAGTCTGGGAGTGCTGATGAAACCTGTCCAGCATCATAGCAGCATGCAAACCACCAACTTCCAGACAGGTGGTGGCTGCAGGTGAGGTGTTTGGGCTGGGAATCCAACCCAGATCTCCAGCACAGAGGGGGAGAATTCCACCACGGTACCGCTATACCCCTTCTAGATTCCAGCACAGATGATGCTCAATATAGTCTGTGGGGACACAGCGTGTGTATGGCAGGGTTAGACTCACCATGTCATGAAAGGAGACTGCACGACTACAGCTCTGTATGGAGAACGGTCATATTTTCAGGAATTTTCACTACCTCCTCCCCTCCTACCCGGCAGTGCTTTCAGAGCTTCCCGCTGACACAATTCTACAGCAAGAAAGGAAAAAGCCCAGCCAGACAGAAAATGGAAATTGTGTGTTGTTCCATCCTCCCTACCCCCACCCCCCATAAAAAGTCTGTAGCAATTCTGCAAAGGTCACTAATGGCCTTTGATCCACTCCTGGCACTCATTCCCACTGATGTCCCAGATAAGACTCTCAGGACAGCTGCCCACTTGCTTCCAGGCCTTGCTTTATTTTGGAAAGGCCACGTTTGCGCATGTGTTTGGGTTTGTTTTTCTGGAACATCTCTGCCCTCTTCCTTGTGATACTTGTTGGCCTCCCTAGGAGCTGAGTCTGGGGATGTCTTTGTTCTTTCTTAAAAGAATATGCAGAAGGATGGTCAGGACCACTGCCTCCTTCTTCTCAGATGACAAATGAAAGGGAAGCAAAGATAGGCCTAATGTGGGCACTACCCAAGAAGATTGGCCAAAGCCCAGAGGCCCCCAGTTTTATACCCTTCCCTCAGTGCTTTGATATCAGATAGACAGTGCCGCTTCCTTTATGGCTCATCCATTTTCTTCTTTTCCCTACAAGTTTAGCTGACATCATGGCTTCAGCGTGACCAAGAGCCCAGCAGAGGGAGCTGGATCAAACAAGTTCCCCAAGCTCAGTGGTCTAACACTTGGAATAAGCCAAGCAGATGGCCCCATGTATACTTTGGAAGTCTCTTATATTAATGGGGTGGTTGCCTATTTAAAAGCTCTGAGCCAGAGCACACTCTTGCAAGATGGTGTCTTAGGTTTTGTGGGTTGCCCAGGACTGTACATCTTGCTTCCATCAGCAGTGCTTGGTTTGAGCACAACTTGACAGGCTCCACAGCTACACAGGCGTGCGTGTTTCATTGGAGGTCCCTGACTCCAGTGTGGGGAGGGTGAGGGGAAATTCAGCTGAGCATGCAAGCAGATGCCAGGCAAGACTGTTCATGGTCCCGGGAGAGAGATCTCCTGTCAGGGAGGCCTATAACTTAAGGGATTTATTAGTGACAGGCTTTGAGGGCAGTGACCGGGAAGGAGGAGCAATAAAAGGAGAACTTTGCAAAAATATTTGGAGGTTGTGTTCACCTAATCCATCTTGCTCCCTGTGGGGCCTTGGGCTTGGTTGGCTTCAAATTCTTTGCAGCCCTTGAAATAATGGTAACAACTTTTATTGAATGAATCTCTGTGACCAAAGCAATTATGAAAGGTGGAAACCTCTCTCTCTTTCTTTTTACCTCCTCTCTCTCTTTTCCCTCTTTTATATCTCTTGTTCTCTCTCTCACCCACACAAAATATGGTGTGTACTACATGTATGCTCACACACTAACATTTTGTGCATGGCATGTCTTATTTGTGTGAGACCCAACACAAAATTCATTGCTGTGAAATCAATGTCAACTCGTAAAGACTGTATAGGATAGGGTATTTATATCCCTGTGAGTTTTTGCAACTTATTAAAAAATATTTTTATTGGGATATAATCCATGTATCATATAATTTGATATTCAATCATATCAACAAGAGTTGTACAATCATTACTACAAACAATTTTAGAACATTTTCTTCTTTCTTATACTCCTTGTTATTAGCTTCCCACTTCCCTCCCACGTTTCCTGCCATATCCCCCAAACAATATTTAATCCCATTACTGAGACTGTAACTTTTTGGGGGGGGTGGGTAATCACTGCCTGTAGTAGTTGTGGGCACTACCCAGTGCTGTTCCTGAGAGCCGCCACTGGATTTGAACCACCAAGTCCACGGGCCGCAGTCCCACACTCAACCACTTAGGCCACCAGGACTCAGCTCGTGACTGTACCTTTTGATGTCAATAGAAAGCCTAGTCTTTCTCCCAAGAATCCAATTTTGAATTATTGATCTTGTGTTGAGTCATCCAACGCATAGCTGCTACACCACTAAGGATCTTCTTGAAAGAACAGGAGCCACCAACATGCATGAGAGATAATGGGAGAGCCTGATGGCTGAGGCAGGAGGGCCTCACAGGTTTCAGATATGAGACAACCTTCGGAGACAGGAACAAGAAGTGGAACACAGGAGAGTGTGTCGTGGATGTTGGTGAGAACAAGGAGAATAGGACCGATGACACTATGTGTCATATGATGGGGGTTGTACTGATAAATCCTGAAGTCTATATTACACAGCATAAGTAAAGATTTGTCAATCACTCATCGGGCTGATTCTGACCCACAATGCTGCTAAAGGACAAGACTGTGGGTTTCCAAGACTGTAACTCTTTGGGGGAGTCGGTAGCCTGGTCTCTCTCCTGAGGAGTGACTGGTGGCTTTAACTGCTGGCCTTCTGGTCATCATCCCAACAGGTAACCACTACACCACCAAGTCATGTGCAATGGAGGCTGTGGGGCGGCTCTACCAAAGGCAGTCATTTAGGGCCCTGGCTGGCACCTTCAACACAGGGAATCCAATGATATCTGGAAGGGAAGAGTCAGAAGAAGAAACATCATCATTAGAAACAAATCCTTGGCCTAGAGAGACACATCCCTTCCAGTCTGTGAGAGATAACCTGTCTAATGTCTCCATCAAGAGAAAAGAAGCCTGGGAAAAGTAATTCATGTCTAAGCTCAGGGAGGGGAAGCAAATGGTGTAAACACCTACTCTGGCTCAACTGCAGAAATGAAGAAAACCTGGCCGGTCTAGAGATGGGCCAGCTGTTCCAGGGAACTAATTAGAGCTGAAAACACATGCCTGAGAATAGATACATGGGGCTTGTGTTAGTTTTGGTTGACAAGAGAAACAAATTAGAGCAATCGAATATTAAGAAAACATCCCACCCCAGATCCTTCCATAAGTTCAATATTAGCCCATGTGTCTGATACCAACCTATAAATTTCTCTTCAGACTCATGAAACACACACAATGACCCTGAATGCAGGAAGGTCACAGGAAAGTGGGTGGAAAGGCTTATGGAGCCAGGTGCAGTATAGTATCTTAGTGTTGGCATGGGTCTCTATGTGGCTCCTCCCGCTCTAGGGATCTAGAGTACCTCCAGGTGTCCTGTCAGCAAGAAAGACGAAGCAAAGAGAGTCTGTCTGTATCTGATCTCCTGTGAGCTATTTATCAACATGGTGCCACCAAATGAGGTCATCAAGCTGGGACCTGATTGACAGGTCCCCATGACAAGTTGACGCCAGATTATGTAACTGTCCTTGAAGATTCCTCTTACCCAGATGAACCTTGGTCTTGAATGGTGCTCCCCAATCTATTTTATGACATGGCACACAGGAAAATGAGGAGTCTAGTACATATGGGGACTAAGATTCACCTGTGGTATTTCCAGTCACCTCATATGCAAATGAAAGCCGGATGATGAATAACAAAGACTACAGAAAAATTGACACGCTGGAATTACCATGTTGGCCAAGAATATTGAAAGTACCAGAAAGAACAAACAAATTTGTGTGGGCCTCAAAGTGCGGCCATAAAGCAACTTAGAAGTTAGGATAGAAAGACTTCATCTCAAGTTGTTTAGACATGTTATCAGAAAAAAACAAAAATCAAACCAACCTGACTGATTGAGTCATTTTTGACTTGAAGTGACATTATACAGTATGATAGAACTTCCCTATATGGGCTTTTGGGGAAGTAAATTTTTTAAAATATCATTTTATTGGGGGTTTTTACAACTCTTATTACATAAATATATACCAACATATCTGTAAATTACTTTCCATTGAGCCCTTGGATTCAGCTTTTCTCTTTTTTAAAAAAATAAATCATTTTATTGAGGGCTCATACAACTCTTGTCATCATCAGTATATACATCAATTGTATGCAGCCCACATTTGCACATTTTTTGCTATCATCATTCTCAAAACATCCTCCTTCTACTTAGGCCCCTGGTATTTCCCCTCCCCCCATGAACCCTTAATAATTTACAAATTGTCATTATTTTGTCATATTATACACTGTCCAATGTGTCCCTTCACCTACTCCCCTGTTGTCCATACCTCAGGGAGGAGGTTATATGTAGATCCCTCCAATTGATTCCCCCTTTCTACTCCACCTTCCCTCCACCCTCCTGGTATCACCACTTTTACCACTGGTCCTGAAAGGATCATCTGTCCTGGATCCCCATCTTTACAGCTCCAGTGTACTTCCCCTTGCCTACCTGTACTTGTAAGGAAGTATTTGGAGCATGGTAGTGGGTGGGAGGAAGCATTTGAGAACTAGAGGAAAGTTGCATATTTCATTGTTACTACACTGTACCTTGACTGGCTCATCTCCTCCCTGCGACCCCTCTGTGAGGGGATGTTGTTTCACCTATTGATGGGCTTGGGGTCCCCAGTCTGCACTCCCACTCATTTATAATGATGTAATTATTCATTCTTTGATGCCTGATACCTGATTCCTTTGACACCTCATCATCAAGGATAGTAAATTTTTACAGGAACAGAAAACTTCATCTTTCTCTCATAGAGTTCCTGATGGGTTTGGATCTACTCAATGCATAGCCCACTACACCACCAGAACTCCTTTCAAGAACAATTGTGAGGGTGACACAGGCTCAAGCAAAGTGTTGTTCCATTGTCCCTAGGTTTACTATGACTGAGAATCTACTCGACAACCACATATGAGACTCCATGGAAAAATGATTGAGGACGGGAGGTCACTGACTAAGGGGCTCCAGCCACTCTAGGCATCCTCTCTAGAATCATGTACTATTAACTGGTTTGCAAGACTATTTTGTGCTGGGGCCCTCAGGAGAGGAAGGTGTAGTGCAGAACACAAAGTAGGTGCCATGTAAATCAGATGTGAGTCTTGTGGAAACCCCAAGAGACTGCCCTCGCCATGGAATAAAATCAGGGAGGCAAGCCAGAGACAGACTCCTGTAGGACTCTATGAGATGGCAAAGTGACAGACAACACACTTCACCTCCTCTGGGGTTCCATGTTCAGGGGTGGCACTACTCAGGTGAGCAGGTCTAGGGAAATGAGGTATCAGTTATATTTGTGGCAATTCTTCCTTTTCTCTCCTGAAATCATTAAGCACTCACAGAAGGAAAAGGAGAACACAGGTTAATATGTCTCAATGTTATAAACAAACTAGCAACTATGTGTTGTCTTTTGTTTGGTTTAAATTATCTCTACTCTCAACTAACAAATATTTAGCTTCAGCGATAAATAGTGCAACTGATGCTTACAAAGTGTAGAATCCACCAGACCTCAACATGGCCAGGAGATGAAGGCTGACAGAAGAGCTTATATGTTGGTTGTTTTTTTTTTTTTTACATCTATTCGCATCTCATACATTTCAATAGTTCAATCATGGTCATTGGAGTTGTTTAACCATCACCACACTCAACTCTGGGACACACCTTCTTCCTTGTATTCATTGTTGTTAGCTCCCCCTTTCCGGCCAACCTCCAAGTCCCTCTAAAAATATCAATCCAGTTGCTATCTCTATAGATTTATGTATCCTGGGTTCTGGATACAATGAAACCCACAAAATCAAAATAAGCAAACAGCCCAGCAACAATGACAGAATAAAATAGAGAAAAAGCCCAATTGAAAAGAAAGCAGGAAATATTAAAATCTGGAAAAATATACATTGGGTAAAAGGAAGATCAAATGATAAGTTGTCACATTTTAACCTAGTTACAACTACACTAATGCACTCTACAGTGTATTCTATCTGATAACAGTGATTCTATCAGATATCTGAAAATGGGATGTTCAGAATTTAAGCTCTAATGCAGTGTCCTCCTCTGGATTTTACTATTGCTGGTGTTGGTGTGCTTCTTCTGTGTGAACTTAGCTTATGTTTCTCTTAAAAAAAAAACCCAAACCTCTAACTCACTGCCATTGAGTCAACTCTGACTCATAATGACTCCATAAGACAGGGTAGAACTGCCCTTTTAAGTTTCTCAAACTGTAACTATTTTGGGAGTAGGAAGGTCATTTTTCTCCTAAGGAGCAACTGGTGGTTTTGAATTTCTGAATATGTGGATCATAGCCTGACACGTAACCATCAAGCCACCACGGCTTCCCATTTACATGCCTGCTTATCTTAAGACAAGCCTTTAAGACCCTAGACATAGTTCTTTCTACTCGTCAGGACCTATCTGGTTTCTTCACTGTACTTGGATGTACTGAATGGCCCATTGAGGTATGTCCCCTAATAGGAAAATCCATTTATAGCCCTTGAGTGGGAGCTGGGGTCTGAGTTTTTGATCTAGATTCAAGACTCCAGAACCAGGAAGAGAGATGCAGATTGTAATCTGAGAAGGGCAGGTAACATAGGAATGAGAATGTTAGCAAAGTGATTTCCTATATTCTGCCTTGTCCATGAACCACGAAAGGAGTGCTGTTGGTGTAGTGGGTTATAAGCTGAGCAGTTAATCAAGAAGACAGCTGTTTAAAACTATCAGCCACTCTGGGGGAAGATCTGAGGCTTTCTGTACCTCTGAGGATTTCCAGCCTCAGAAATTCACAGGGGCAGTTCCATTCTGCCCTCCAGGGGCAGAATTTACTCCAGCAGATTTTCTGTTTTGGTGAGCCACCATGGCAGGTTGAATTCTTAAGACACCAAAATAAAGCTTTAAATATAGGAAGATTTTTAGGGAACCAGGCTAGTGAAGGCAAGCAGGCAAGGAGCACTAGATGCACATATCATTTAAATCATTTTTCAGGGCCTTGACTACAGAAAAACCTGTCCCCTCCTTTAACCTCTCACTCACCCTTCTCTTGCTGTTGGGAGCTATGGAGTGTATTCAGACACATTGAACCTGTTTGACAGAATGGAATTGTTTTTACAAGCTTCCCAAGGGTGCAGCTCTGGTTGGTGAGTCCAAACCACAAAGTTTTGGTAGACAGTTGAGTGCTTAACCATTGCACCACCAAAGAGTCTAGGCCCCCACCCTGGTTGAGCAGAAGGCAGACATTAGCCTCAAGTGTCTGGAGCTTTCTTGACCTATCACTGCTGGCCTTGAATAACGTCATTCATAGTCTAACATGAGCCTCTGGAATTGTCATCAGAGCACTATTCTATCAGAGAATGTATGGAAGGTTGTTAACCCTAAACCAAGCATCAAAACCCACTGCCATTGAGTCAGTCCTCACAGTGACTTTATGGAGAGTTTCCAAGGCTGTGTATCTTTATGGGCTGTGCATCTCCCATGGAGTACACGGTGGGTTTGATTCTCTCATCTTGCAGTGAGAAGTCCAACCCTTGCCCAACAGAGACCTTCAATAAGAAATGCCAGAAACCACTTAAGTCTGATTTATCATATGCTTTGGAATTAAATAGTGTTTGGACCTCAAAAAAAACCAGCCCTTTTGCAAAAATTATTTATGCTTTCTACAAAGTCACGAGAAATAAATTGAAGAAATCTTTCATTAAGATACTCTTTTTAGAGCAAACAAATACAATTCAGGATAACGTCCAAGCCCTTTGTCATTTCCTTTCTGCATTTTCATCAACGATGGGAACACTTAACCACACAGGAAGAAGTTGGTGGATTTGGAAAGTCGCTGAATTCTCTTGTTTGAGTCAATCCACATTTAACACAAGTTGTTGTTTTATTAACAAGTGAAGAATAGATATAACTTACACAGAGCAGAGTCTTGAAAAGGAGCTTGGTCCCACTCAGTCCAGTAGTCCTTGAACAAATAAATAGTCTCCAAAGAAATCTTCTAGGAAGAGGATTTATCCGACTAGAACAGGGAATGTATACTGGAGTCGGAAATATGGGGAATTTTGGATAGATATTCCCTCTGGACGAGTAATGGGAGTGGTGAGACTGGAAGGGTGGAGAGATGGTGGAGTAGAAAGGGGGAACTAATTTCAGGGATCTACATCTAACCCCCTCTCTGGGGTATGGCCAACAGGAAAGTGAGTAAAGGGACACATTGGACAGTGTACGATATGAAATATCAATTTAGGGGGCTGAACCCTGATGGCGTAAGTGGTTGAGTGCGGGACTGCAGCCCACAGGCTTGGCAGTTCAAATCCAGCGGCGGCTCTCAGGAACAGCACTGGGTAGCGCCCACGACCATCAGAGGCAGTGGTGCCCCCCAAAAAAAGAAATAGCAATTTGTAAATTATTAAAGGTTCATGGAGGGGATGGAGGAAGGGAATTATGGGGAGGTGGAACTGGGGGCCTAAGTGGAGGGACGATGTTTAGAGAGTGATGATGGTCACAAGTGTACAAATGAGATCTGCATACAATTGATGTATGTATGGGTCATGAGGGGAGGTATGTGAGTACCCAATAAAATGATTCATTTAAAAGAAAAGGGGGGGAGGGGAAAGAGTAGTTTTGCTTTTTTTTTGTAAGAAGAGCTTATATCAAGGGCTCAAGTGGAAAATGTTTGGGAATCTATGTGGCAACATGTGTGCAAATGTGCTTGATACAGATGATGTACTGAACATTATAAGAGCTGTAAGAGCCCCCAATAAAATTAGTTAAAAAAAGGAAAAAAAGAAAAGGATTTATAGACACCATGTCAGACCCAACCATCCCTGTACCAATTCCTTGCTGTCCACTTCATCCAGACTCAAAGGATCGTCAAGTCCCAGGGCCTGTGAGTCCTGGGTTTGCAGGGGATGGTCTCAGGTGGCCTCAAGATGGAATTTGAGCTTTCATAGCTATGTTCTTGAATGAAGACACCTCAGTAGACATATAGCTGGCATGTCACAATGATGATATTGTCAGAAATATTTCTAAGGATAAAGGTAGTATAAATATTTAGTATTTAAATAGTTATTCTATTTTAAAACATGCAAAATAAATCATACTAAAGATGGTTGCGGTAGATTCATTACCCAGATACCCCTTCGGCAAGACCCATCTGTTAGGAGTGTGGTCTCACCAGACAACCTACAGCCACCAGTTCCTGCAGGCAGGGTCTACATAGGGCCTTTTCTTCCACCCAGAGGCGTAGCCTTCTCCCATCCATCACCTATTTGGGGTGGTAGGGTTGTGTCAAGGCCCAGCCACCTGGACCCACCATGAGATTCTCTGGTCCAGAACCACACTGACTGAGGCCAAGTCAGGCATCCATTGATGTCTTAGTCCTCCCGCTAGCCAATCCTGCTTCCATCTCCCAGGTGCGGATCCCTAATAAACATCTTATACCAAACTTTGTTTCAGAATCTTCATCTAAAGAATCTGTCCAGCTCTAGTGTTTCACAAATAAGGAAACCAGGGCAGAACTCCTTCACTAAGAGGGTCTCTCCTGCTTTACTGAAGACACAATCTTCTCTATCTTCCTGGTTGTTCGATATTCACACTCAAATGCCCACTCCCTGGCCAAGGCCACAGGCGAAGGCCAAGGCACACGATTGGCCCCCTCAGGAGTGTCTGACAGAGGAGATCACCGAGAAAGGCGCAGAGAGGCAAAGCCTGCAGAGTTCCTCACCAGATCACCTTCCTAACGGACTCCCAGGAGCCTGGTGACTCACAGTGCTTTGCTTGTTTCACATCCTCTCAGTGTGGCCTGCCTCTTCCAGTCTTGCCTCAGCTGCTTCCACTGTTTTCAGGTCTCCATTTGGGGTCACTGATCCCTTCCCTTCCAACATGAAGAGATCTGAGGAGGCCTTCCTGCCAGGGTTTCAGAGACAAACTTCAGTTCCTAAGCCTTCTAAGACTCCCCCCACCCCCACCCCCTACAAATGCCATGTTCTTCACAGAAGGGACCTATTTGAAATATATTATGGTTTTCACGATCTCTTCTAAATAAATAAACAAACCACTGGGGGGGGGGGTGCAAAAAAAGGAGAGAGAGAGAGAGAAAGAAAGAAAGAAAGAAAGAAAGAAAGAAAGAAAGAAAAAGAAAAGACTGTACAATCGAGTTCATTCTCACTCCATGCCTGCTAGACCTGCTTGTGCTCTAAAACTGGGTTTGCTGGAGGTGGATGGCCAGGCCTTTCTCCTGGGTAAGGAGCCCTGATGGCATAGTGGTCACACATGGGGCTGATAAGCACCAGGTCTGCAGTTTGAAACCACCAGCCTTTCCGCGGGAGAAAGATGAGGTTTTCTAGTTCAGTAAAGAGTTTGATCTAGAAAAAAGATGCACAGGGCTAATTCCAGCCTGTCCTACGGGGTCGCTATAAATCAGTATTTTCTTGATGGCAGGGGGTTTTCTTTAAGCATGTTAATTGTTCTACCATCCCTCCCCATCCCCACACACGGGTAGTCCATTTTTCTATCAGTCTCTCTAAAGCACGTGTACACTCTACATGCTAGAGTATGCCAGTATAACACCTCGCTGGAATGAATGGATGGTGAAAAAGACTAACCCACTTGACAGCTAACTGAAAAGCTTTAAGTTCAAGTCTACCCAGAGGCACCTCAGTAGAAAAACTTGGCGTCCTACACCCAGAAAAATTTACCATAGAAAACAGCATTTCAATGATATCACTGGCAAAGAATATCGGGCTGCCCAAAGAACAGACAGGTCTCTTTTGGGAGAGGCGCAACCAGACAGAGTGCTCCTGAAAAGCAGATCGGGTGAGACTGTGTCTCATGTACTTTGGGCTTGTCATCAAGAGGGACCAGTCCCTGGAGAAGGACATCATGCTTGGTGAAGTGAGGGGAAAGAGGGAAACTTTGCTGGGAAGATTGGCACAGTGGCTGCAACGAGCTCGAACATGAGGGATTTGGCGAGGATGGTGCTGGAGCAGGCGATGTTTCGTTTTGTGGTACACGGGTTGCTACGATTCAGAACCGACTAACAACAACGTGGAACACACACAGGTCTGCCCTGACACCCGAGGAATGGCAACTAGTTAACATGTTGCTGAGATGTGCTTCCAAATGTCTGGAAGACATTTATGAAGACAATAGCGAATGCTTACTGCCAAATTCCCTGCGAGTGTCACAAGCCAAACACTCTGCTAAACGCTCTGCACATTTTAATCTTTTTGAATCATCAGGACACCCCAAAGAACTTAATATTCATACTTCCATTAAAAACGTGGAGAAACACAATCTTAGAGGAGTTCGTAATGTCTCTCCCAAGGGTGGGAACCAGAGAAATCACACGCCTCCTGGTGCAAGGTCAGCGAAGACTGGAACAAAGGCTTCTGCAGCCAGAAACACCAGGAATGAGAGCCAAAGCCAGCCAGACAGCCTTCCACTGGAGTTAGAGGAGAACAGGGCTCTCCTCTCTGCTGTGAAGGACTCGTCTCAAGCCCACAAGTGAACTGAGATGAGGAGCTGAGCATTTGAGGTGGGTCGGCTTCACTTGAAGCATGTGCCTAATATTTTGTCATCATTTAAAGACCATTTCCTCTGCACCTGTGTCCACAATGCTTCCAGGGCCTGGTCTTTTAAAGGTCCCACTCGCACAGCCTACCTCTGAGTCACATCTCACATTGTGACCCTTGCTGCCCCTAGGGTTTGGAAGAGCAGAGTCAAACAGAAGCAAAACCCATGAATCCCTGGTCATTTGACTCTCACAAATTTCAGAGTAGGAGTAGAAAAAGGGGTTAGATGAGATAAGAGACATTTCTGTGGATTTCCCTTCTCTCTTATGTTTTTCCATCGGGGAGTGTGATAATTAGGTTTATTGTGCCAATCTGACCAATAGGAATATGCGGGGTTAATCAGGTGGCAGTTTGACGGCAAGGTAAAGAGATAAAGGGTTCTGAAAGGCCTGCCCCACCGCCCCCGCCCCCTTGCTCTTTAGTGATTGAAGCATGCTGGAGCGTACTGCTGCTTTAGTTAGTTCTCTGCCTCAACGTGTGAGCTGTATTACACTACCTGTGGGCCAAACCAACCAGTGAATCATGTCACTAGAACTTGAGGTTCCTTTGAGACCTGGGTTGCTGTGCTGCTTGTGCATAGATGGCTTGAGTTTGGGGCTGATGGATCCTATTGCCTTTCATTGCTTGTGTCCAATATTTCATGGTGCCTACTTCACTAAGCTCTGTTGACCCACTGACCTGTTGGTGACCCACTCTGCTATTTGCTGCCTATGGGCAATCTCTGCTTATCTTGCCCAAGGGAGAACCCGCTGTCTAATTCCTTGACCTTGGACCTGGAAGTCCACATGAGTTGAAGGACTTTCAGTATGTTAAGTGTTCCAGGGATGTGAGTTGAACTGAACTCTTTGTTCTGTACTGCTGTGTGGACTAACTAGCTGTCTAGCTATTATAGTTCTCTCTCTCTATATATATACACACACACATATATATACATGTATATATATATATGTATATCTCACAGGGAGAAACTTGAAAATCAACAGCCTTGCATGGACTGCTGCTAGGATGTTTTGTCACTTTCTGAAGAATCCTCAGAAACAAATTGAGTCTCATCCTCAGGTTTGTAGGGGATCAAACCTTACTATGGAGACATAATGTTGGGCAAAGTAGCTCTTTTGAAAAATGGATTTACTAATGTTTTTGCCTTCTTCATGTAGATTCATATGTAACTATGCTCTTATTAGTGGTCTACTCTTCTTTCCCTTTGGAGGGGGAGCTCATTTTCATATTCTTATTCTTTTTTTTACATTTCCCCAAGAGTTCTCAAGAAAACCAGCTTCTGTTAATGAACAACCCACAATATAAGCCCATCAATGGGACCAAAAAAGTAATGGTGATTGATGTCATTCTAAGCTTAAACCAGACACTCAAGATCTCTCTCTATCTGGTATGCTGGATGCTATAGAGCTCTGAAGTCATTTAATATCCTGGGATTCTTCAGAATGTAAGATACCACCAGATCTCTGATAACCAACCCATTTGGTATCCTGCCCCACTCTAGCCCAAAGAATACACCTTTTCCCCTGTTAGCAAAGAGACTACAAAAGGCAGCAAAATCAGAGTTTATCTCTGAGAATTCTGGCAGCAGAGCCAGGAGGTTAAAAATCAGTCTTTGGGGTCATACAGATATGGATTAGATTCTGGCCTCCCTTGTTTAACTACTTGACCAGAGAGGCGTTACTTAACTTCTTGATAGGCCTGTTTCTCTTAAGTGAGATGGAGAGAAGAGCATATGCCTTAGTCCACACCTGTGAGCTTGAAGCAAGCTTACGTATAAGATAGCATTTGAGCATCATCAAGACCCTCAACATATGAGGATTGTTAATGCTATCAGAAGAAAAATTTAATGTATAGTCAAAAGTTCCATCTAGGAATCTGAGAATATTTGGCTAAGTGAAGAAGGCAGGCAAAAAGGCCATATATTGTCTGATGCTATTTATATGAATTGTCTGAAGTAGGCAAGTCCATAAAGCAGAAGGGTCGGGTGAAGAAGCGTAAAGGGAGGGACTGCTAATGGGTTAGGGTGATGATGGACGCCAGTGAGTGTGTTCCAATTCATAGAAGAACACTGAAGAATACATAGAAGAACATAGAAGAATACAACAGAAGAACACTGTCTACCCCTGCACCTTCCTCTCATTTGTTATATTTGAGCCCGATATTTCAGTCACGTGTCAACCCATCTCGTGGACTCTTCCTCTTTTTCAGTATCTCTTTCCTTGACCAAACATACTGTACTTCTTCAAGGAAATGTCTTTCCTGAGAATATATTCAGACTATGTAAGAAAAAGTCTCACCACCCTTTGTCCAATGAGCATTCTGGCTGTCCTCTCAAGACAGATGTTTTTGCTCTCTTGGCAGTCCACGGTACTTTTAGTGCTCTTTGCCAGCACCATCATTCAAATGCATTGATTCTTCTTCACTTTCCCTTATTCGGTGTCCAACTTTCACATGCATCTGATACTGTGGAGGATGTCCTGCGTTGAGTCACCCCCGTCTGAAGTCCTTATCCTTGTCCTTTAGTACTGTCAAGAGCTCTTGTGCAGCAGATTTACCCAAAGCAAGGCATCATTTGCTCTCTTGAATGCTGTTTCCCTGAGTACTGGTTGTGCATCCAAGCGAGGTGAAATCCCTGACAACTGTCATTCTTTTCGCATGATATCTACTGGTCCAGGTGTGAGGATGTGGGTTTTCTTTACATCGAGTGCAATCCATATTGAGTCGGTGGTTCCTTCTTGGGGTGATGACCATTATTCTGGAAGAAGACAAGGATGAAGGCTGTGTAACTTTGTGAATCTACTAAAAATTGCTCAGTGGTACACATTAAAAGGATTAACTTTGTGGTATATGAGTCTCTCAAAATTTTCCCATGGTACACAAATATCTCTAGAAATAAAGTAAAAAGAAAAATCCTACTGTCTGGCTCGTGATCAGTGTTGACTGTAACTTACGGCAACGCTTGGGGCGTCGTGTTGAACTGCTCCATAAGATATTCATGGCTGAAACCTCTTGGAGGCAGATTGTCAGGCTTGTCTTCTGAGGTACCAGCATCGTTCGAATTGCCAATATTTTGGCTGGTAGTCCAGGCTTTGATAGTTGGCTAAAAATTCGTGAATCCCTGAACCAATTGTCTCCACAGAATCTCTGTTGTCAGCCCCAGAGGATGGATTTTCTGTCATCTCACTGGAAGACTGGATCTCTTTCTAGGTAAATCATTTGTTATAGCAAGGCTGCTCACTAAAAGCCAGTCCGTTGAAATTTAGCTTTTGTGGGAATCAGTGGCACAGAGCTCTCTTGGCATTCTGTGAAAGGCTGTTGGACAGTTTGAATTTATGGGCACAAAGAGCTGTTTCAAGCCTATTCCAGAAAGTCTGTGTGTTTCCTCTCACCTAGGAAGGGTTCCAACTGGTAAGTGAGATGTCTTCCCTCCATCTCCAATGGAAAAACAGAGACAGGGAGCAGCGAGCAGAAATGAAGGTCTTTGAATTTGCTGTGACTATTTTGATGACTATTTTCATTGTCATTGGTTCTAACTGAAGATGGGACAGGCCAGGGGGCTGGGTTGGTATGCTCCGGGAATAGGAAGTGGATGAAGGATGGAGAGTGTTGAAAGAAAAGAGTTTTGGATGAGTCAGTGCATGTTGAAAAATGGGAGTGGATTAATTCTGGAATTTCATTGAGGACACTCACTATTTCCAAAGTATAATTTAAAAAATGCACAGTGTTCTCAGATCCACATTGCAGACAGGATTGTCAGCACTGATTTAGGGACTGTTTTTTTCAGTGTAAGCTTACAAGATTTTGATAAAATATTATTTCTTCACAATTAGGGATGTCTACATAGATTCTTCAGTCTTTCATTTTGGATTAAAAATTATTAAATATCCATTTGAAACCAAATACTTAGGTCAGAATTTTGAATTCTTTCCAGATTATGGCTGCTTAATATTACATATGCCATGCTGGGCTTTTTTTTTCCCCCAAAGGGAGGGTTGGTTTAATAATGCCAAGTGAGCTTCTTTCAAAGAAGAAAAACAGCTATTAAAAAAAAGAAAGAAAGAATTTGTCTTTCACAATAGGCATCATAAATTTACAAAAATCATTATTGGAATTTTTATTTAAAAAAATTCCTTGCTAGATCTGCTGAAGAGCATATAAAGCTAGTGGGAGCACTTGAGGAGGCTGGAGCTCTCTCAGAGCAGGAAGAATGAAAGTAAACCCGAATAGCTTCTTTTCCATCTAGCCTGGTGTGATGGTTGAAACTGTGCCCCTCAACATGTATGTTGTAAATCCTAACCCTATACCTGTTCAGCATGGGGAAACTTTGTTATGTCAGATGTGTTTAAAAGTTATCCCTTTTGAGATTCAGAAGAGATTAAACAGGCAAGTGAACACACAGATAGCTTGAAGATAAATGTCACACCACATACAGCTCTCCAGGGAAACAAGGACCCAGGACTGTCCCCAAGAGTCGAAGAGATAGAATTTCAAGCCACCGACCTGTAGTTAGGGGCCTATCACCTAACCGACAGTGTTACCAGGGTTTCTATCATACAGCATGGACATGACTTTTACATGGACTAGCAAAGCGAAACTCTGTGTCACTTACTTTATTGTGACACTTGCTTTTTAGATGACATCATATCAACTTGAATTTGTGTGACGGTATGCGGATGGAATGCAACTTGCCAATCAGGTTGCACTCTGATGATGCGTCCTTATGGATGTTGCTTTCTTATAAGGAAGCAACTGGGAACTTCCCTCTCTCGGCCACTTCACCTTTCTGCTTGTTGGGACTCTGCAGAACTCCACTGCTGGCCCCCCATGGCTCTCTTGACCCAGAGAACTATAGCACCCTACCATTTTTCTATCCACTTTGGATCCATGCAAGTCTGCACCCACTGGACTGTGATTGTCCTGCTTTTTGTGTCCTTGGTGTGCAGCTACTTGAGTCTGCAGAGGGATTGATGGACTGGAGTTAGCTAAGGCTTATTGTACCAAACTGGCCAATAAACTCAGGTGGGATTAACTGAAGGGCAGAGAGATAAAAGGCTCAGTGAGCCTCGCCTTTCTTGTTTTCTCTAGTCTCTTGTTCTCTGATGGTTGGACCAGTGTGCAGCTGCCTTAGCTGACAAGGCTCACTTCCTGCAAGACATCCCTGAGGAGAAGCCACACGGCTTCTGGGTGCTGGAGCCGCCGCATGGAGACCCCTGCCAGTGCCGAGATGCTTCCACACTCATTGATTCAGCTTTCTTCCTGCATTTGGCATCATTGCGTGTGCTTTGTTGAGGATGACTTTGTAGATTGGTGTCAAACATATGGGCTAATGTTGGATTTAAGGGCATGGACAGGACAGCACTGAATTGGAATGCTTAATGTACATTTATCCTTTATTTAAATCTGTCTTATACACACGAGTTTCTGTAGATTTGTTTCACTAGTTTTCCTAGGCTAACACAACTAGCATCAGGCTTCTGAACTTGAGTTGGGCTGAGTTCAGATACCTTCTTGATATACAAGTATAATTACTTCTTGCTACAAAGCTATTTCTTATACATGTGTGAGTGCCACTGGTTTTGTTTCTCCAGACAACCCAGCCTAACTTACTTGCTTGATTGTAGTGGTCTGGAACGGAAATCTGTGTTACCTCTGAGGTATACCCCTAAAAGGCATTAAACAAGCAAAGGAACAAGCAGAGATGGGAGGACGTAGGTGCCATACCTCATGGTGATCTTCAGGGAACCAAGGAACCAGGACCTTTTCTACATCATGTCATTTAGTCCATAATTCTCCACACAAATTTGATTATGCCGAAGAGAGGAGACTGAGACTCAGTTCCATAGTGGTTTTGTTTGTTTGTTTTTTGAAAACATACCACCTGGCTTCCTAAGGCAGCATAAATAGGCAAGTAGAACCATGAGACCCTTGATATCTGTCATAATGTTCAGCTAAGATTCATGTTTGCAATCAGAGAGCCCGCTAAATAGTAAGGAACTCCAGAGGGTTTCAGGTAAGAAAAATTGATGCCCCCATCAAACCTCAAGTTTTATGAAAGAACAGATATGTTAACCACAAGAAGAACATATGCTCTGGGGGCATCTTCCTTGTGAAAAGCTTTAGAAACAAGAATATCTTCAATTACCATGGAGTCCATGCTGACACACGGTGACCCCAATCTGTGCAGGATGGAATTGTTCTTCATGGGGTTTTCATGGAAACCCTTTGAGAAGTCAAATATCAGGTCCTTTTCCCTCATGGTACCTCTGTGGGGAACCAAAAATTGTTTAGCTAGTAGCTGAACTTTTTAACGGTTGGCACCACCCAGGGACACCATATAAGACATTATGGAGGAAGAAGAAAGTACATAACATGATTTGGTCTCCTTCCTACTTCTCTGTCCTTCACATTCTTTCTTCACACGAAACTCCCTGTTTTCTGACTGTCTTTGTAACTTCGTGTCTTTGCATATGAGCTTGGAGGATACCCGCTGTCCTCCTCCGCCTTCCAAACCTTGCCCACGAGCTACCGGAAATCCTCCCTCATGCACCAGGTGGACTGGATCATTTTTATGACTCTACCAGAACACTTATCACACATCCGGTCTTAAGTCTGTTTTCCTATTGAGTGAGAACCCCTGGAGCTAAAGAGAAAAATTCATCTAGTACTATGGCTCCATGGACTAAGCAGTAGGCGGCCAACAGAAAGAATGGCAGTTCAAACCCACCAGTTGTTCTGCGGAAGAAAGATGAGACCTTCTGCTTCTGTAAAAATTTTCAGCCCCAGAAATCTCATGGAACAGTTCTAGTCCGTTTCGTAGAGTTATTATGTGTGGGAATCTATGACAGGCTGGTTTTTTGGTTGGGAATTAGTGCTTAACTTGGCCACCAGCTTGGTTCTCCTGGTTCTTACATTATACATCAAATTGATTCAAATTCTAACTTCATAGGTTTAAAAACCCATTGCCAGTTGCAGACCATAGTGACTCCCTCTATTAGGTTTGAGTAGAGTTGAGCTATAGGGCTTCCGAGGCTTTCACCCTTTGGATAATTCACATATCAAACAATTCAGAAGTTCAATTATATTAAAAATAATTGTACAATCATCACCACCGTCATTTTAGAGCTTTTTTTCATTCTTTTACTCATTGTTAGTAGTTCACCTATTCCTCCTCAAACTCCCTTGCCCTGCCCTTAAAAAATTATTAATCCAGTTGCCTTTTTATACAAAGGTATGTTTACCGCATGAGTGTTGGCCTCTCTATGGGTGTATTGCCTGGCTGTAAACTGAGCCATGTTGTCAGTTCATTTCTGGACCTGAAGGGAACTAAGGGTCATAGTCTTGGTGGTTCCACCAGTTTGTATCAGGCTGGTAAGCAGGGCCTAATGATTTTGAGTTTTGTTCTAAACCCTAAACCATAACTTTCTTTTAAGAATTTGATTTTTCTTCCACGCTATCCAGATATTTTTAATATCATTCTTTTCAGAGCAGTTGGTTGTGGTAGCTGGGCACCAGCTAGTTCTTCAGGTCTCAGGGTCATGAATACCGATATTCTTGGGATTCATTGGTCCCTTGGACTAATTGTTTCCCTGAGCCTTGAGGTTTTACCACCCTTCTCTAGAGAGGGAGCGACCAATACAAACTGGCTTTCAAAGTAAAGAAAACAATTTATTAGCCCACATGGCTAACCATTCCTGAGTTCGGTCTTTGTACATGGTGAGTCCATATACTCAAGGGCATTGCAAATCTGTGTTCTCTTTATCTGAGGGCAAAGCTCTCCTTTGAGCTGCTTTTAGTTGTGGCCAACCTCTCCTGCACAGTGAAACATTAGCCATGGGCAGCTGATGTTGGTTTAACACCCTGTTGTCAATTCCAACACATATGACCTCTGTGCCTCAGAGTAGAACTGCTTCACAGGGATTTCTTGGCTGCCATTGGTACAAAGCAGATAGGTGGAGCTTCTTTCATACCACTCTGAATGTGTTTGAACTGTCAACTTTTAGGTTAGTTCAATACAAATCATTTGAGCCATGCAGAGGCTTCAGGAATCCACAAACAATAGCCATTGGGCTAAATCCCACCAGAAGTCTGCTTTGGTACAGCTAAGGACTTTTTATTTCAAGATTAAAATGAAATTGTATGTCACTAAAGACCCACACCCACATTAATTTTACTTTTCCTTGGTTTTTAGCCATTTAAATCATTACTTCAATCAGAGGGATAAGGCATCTGGAGGGTTTTTATGACTGTGAGCCTTTGTTCTCATTTTTTCATTTTTATTTATTTTATTGTATGATTAATTGATTTCAGTTTTTAAAGAAGTGTATTCTATAGAGTTGGACAGTCCACCTTAACAAATGAAATTAGTAGTAATATCATGTCAAGTCCTGTATAAGTGTGGTTCTCTCTCTTTTTTTCCCCCTTCCATCCTTTCCCCCCACCCCACCCCAACCCCTATAACAGTGGTTCTCCACCTTCCTAAAGTTGTGGCCCTTTAATATGGTTTCTCATGTTGTGGTGATCACCAACCATAAAACTATTTTCATTGCTACTTCATGACTGTAATTTGCAACTATTAGAAATCGTAATGTAAATATCTGATATGCAGGTTGTATTTTCATTGTTATGAATTGAATATAATTAAAGCATACTGATTAATCCAAAGATAATATATAATTCTATATTTTGAAATATTTATTTCTAATTACAAATAAATGAAATTTTGTCTTGAAGCATGGTGTAGTCTTCATGCTGGGTACTCGTTTGTGGCTGTCTCTGCATGTGCTGGACCTGCCTGGAGATGATAGAGGAGTGGTGTCTCAGTTCTTAAGACTATCAGAAATATGTGCTTTCCAATGGTCTTAGGTGACCCCTGTGTAAAGGTCATTTTACTCCCAAAGGGGTCTTGCTAGCCCCACAGGTTGAGAACCACTGTGCTATAATTTCCTACCCCACTCCTCTCCCTGGTCCCACCCCCATCCCTGGCCACTTTGTAGTCTTTAAAGTCTTGATTTGGGGTGTGAAAATGACTTTTGTTTTTCTTATAAAAATTGTGTCATTCAATAGATATCTATATAAGATTGACTCCTGAGATGTTTGAGAGACATCATTGAAGTTTTTTTTTTAAATTTATGTGTGATATTTCATTGTATGGGGATTTTTTTTTACATTCATATCTTCATAGGGTTGCAAAAAATACAAAGACACATATACAATAGGTACATGAAGCCAGTAAAATCTACAATCATTATTGCCCAGCCTTTTCAGTAAATGTCTGCAAATCTAGCAGCTCCAATTCAAAAAGCTCATTTCCATCAGGGTTCCCAGGAAAATAGCCAAAATTGCCTTCCTCAGAGGCTCTCCTCTCCCTGGAGTGCCTTCTGCAAGGAGCTGGAACAAGGACTTCACTGATTCTCACCTCTCCTGCCCATTGAGCCTTTAACCTGTGTACTTCCATGGTTCCTTCCTCCAGGTTCTGTTTCATTTTTGTTTTTGAAGAATTTGTTCAGTCATTTTTGATCATCTCTGTACTTCTTTTCCTTTAACACGTTCATATTTCATAGTCCCAGTGCTATAGTGATGGAGCCCTACTGGTATAGTGGATTTTGAGTTGGACTAACTACAAGGTCAGCAGTTTGAACCCAAAGATTCACAGACTCAGAAACCCACAGGGGCAGTTCTATTATGTTCTATGGTGTCATTATGAGTCACGATTGATTAGATGGCTGTGAATTCATTTGGGGTTGGCCCTCTTTCTAAAAGGAGCCCTGGTGGCATAATGATTAAGCACTTAGCTGCTAGCCTAAGGCTTGGTGGTTCAAGCATACTGGCTTCCCTGGGGGAGAACGTTGTGCAGTCTGGTTCCAGAGATTACAGTCTTGAAAGCCCTGAAGGACAACTTTATGCTATCCTAGTGGGTTACCCACTGGGCTGCTACCCTAAAGGTCTTTAGTTCAAAACCACCAGCTGCTCTGGTGGAGAAAGATGCAAATTTCTGCTCTGCTAAAGATGTCTGGCCTTGGAAACCACAAGGGCAGGTCTGAATGTGCTACATCGGCATTTCGGGAATGTTTACATCACCTACAGTTATACCTGCTGACAGTAGGGTTTCTTTTGCAAGAATGGGTATAAATTTCCCATAAGTGGTGCTTGATGGATGAGAACCAGGGGGTCTCCAGGGCGGAGGGTGCCCGTCCACTTAACCTTCACTTTGCTTTGCCAGGCACATGAGAGCCTTTAATACTTAAAGATCTCCAGCACTGCCCTGAGAGTGTCACTTTGAACTTGAAGGCTAGAGAAGGCAAGTTCCTGCTTTTCAGGTGACATTGTCCCATATGCCACCACCCCTCCCCCCCCCCCCCCCCCCCCCCCCCCCCCGCACCCCCGCCAGTCACAGCCCAACCCAAAGCCTCTAAGCTCCCCTGCCTTTTTCTTTCTCTTTCATGCTCTTTCTTGCTGTTTTCTCGTCTGCTGAGGGCAGCGGCTTGCAGTGGAATTCTTGCTTTTCCCTCCTGTCCCAGAAAGACCATAAAGCGCCCGCTCCCCGGGTGCTCGGGTCAGGTCCTCTTACGGCCCCAGGGCAGCCCCAGCGTCAGGTTGCACTTGGGCTCTGCCTTTTCCGTTTCCATTTCATTTTTGGCCTCTGAGATTTCCTTCTCTTTCTTGGGAGCTCCATTAGAAAGTCCAAGGGATGTTAGCTCTCCATCTTTTATTTTATTTCCAGGTGTTTCATAGCAGGAGGGTTTTCAGGTAATACAATCGGCCACATTGTCAGACATGGAAATCCCATTAGTCCGTGAGACGCTCCCTGTGTCCTCTGCCTACACGGTGGGCCACCTACAGAAATCTACCTCAGCTATTTTTATCCCCTGGAAAAGCACCTCTTGAAAGTGGGCACCAGATGATTTACTGGGGGTGATCGTCTGAGTGATTTAGCAGCAGAGCCAGGCAGGGCCCTGTGATCACGTGTCTTCTATGTAGGTGCTCCTTCTACTCCAGTACTTGTGATGTATCAAGAGGCTGTGGGGGAGCAGCCTGGGGTCAGGTGTCACATCTCGAGTTGTAGAATCAGACTGGCCGGGTTCAAGGTTCAAATTCAAGTTCTTCGGCTTGCTAGATGAGGAACCTTGAGAGAGTTCTCCAACCCCTGTGACAAAGAAGCAGCACTAAACCAGACCTTCAGGAACCACAGAAAAGATGAGATGAGATAACATATATAAGGGGTCGCTCGGAGAGGAAGACTCATGTCAGGACAGGCATTTGTACCAAAGAGAGCGTGCCTGGGAGCAGGATCAGGGGAAAGACCATTGCTGGGGGATGGAGGAGTGCAGGTGGCAACATCTTACCAGTAGAGACCTGCCCGTGCCTAGACGAAAAGAAGCAGAATGACGGGTGGGAGTGGATTAAGACTGAGGCCATCACCTTCAAAACGGAAGACAAATTGGACTCAGGGATGAAAAATCAAATATAATAAAGACCTTAGAAAAGCTTGTTTGAGGGCTGAGCCCCGGTGGTGTAAGTGGTTGAGTGCAGGACTGCAGCCCGCGGGCTTGGCGGTTCAAATCCAGCGGCAGCTCTCAGGAGCAGCACTGGGTAACACCCACGACCACCAGAGGCAGTGATGCTCACCAAAAAAAAAAAAAAGCAACAACAACAAAAAAAAGAAAAGCTTGTTTGAAAATGTGTCCTGGGTGAGGATTCCCGAAAGTGGGCTGGTGTAAAACACAGAGCCCACAGAAAGCCTCAATGACATCCCCCTGCCAGTGATGCCCCTCTTTGTTTTGAAGACCATGGGGAGAAGAAAAAAAAGAGGCTGGCCTTCCACAGAGGTGGGGGACCGGAGGGAGGGGAGCGTCAGATCTGGAGGGAGGCACCTGCACGTTCTTGGTCCTTGACATGGTCCTTGGGGTCTCCAACTGCCTCCTAAGTGGTCAGTATGGAAGGACAGGGCAAGTGACTTAGGAAAAAACTGATTTTTAATTACTAAAATTGTGGTCAACCTGCTTTCCAAGGAGCCCTGAGGGTATAATGAGTTTCCAGTTGGGCTGCTACCACAATCCCAAACCACCAGCTGTTCTTCGGGGAAAAGATGAGGCTTTCTGCACCCAACTGTAAACAGTTGGAATTGGAAACTCTATCTCAGGTCCGTGAGTCAGAAGAGCAGCCCTTGCGGCCTCATGTTTATATCTTGGGCTGTGGTCTGCAGAGTCAGCAGTTCAAAACGACCAGTGGCTCCTCAGGAGAAAGAGGAGGCTTTCTGGTCTCCTGAAGAGGCACAGTCTCAGAAACCCACAAGGCAGTCCTACCCTGTCCTACAGGGTCACAATGAGCAGGAATTGACTCCATAGCAGTGTGCGTTAAAAAAAAAAAATCTGTTGTGTGTGTGCGCATGCGCGCATGCACTCGAACATGCGTGCGTGCGCATGGTTTTCACGTGTACCTATTAGTGGCAGCAATTATTCTCATCGTTGTGTTGTCCTTGGGGACTTCTGATGCTGGAACATTCATCTTCAAAATGAAACCGTAAGACTATCAGAAGCTCCTCAACACCTTCAAGGTAAACTTGAGCTGCAAGGCAAAGCAAACACCGTATGTCTGCAAACTCGGGACTTGGGGCCCTGGAGGAAAGTGGGACTGGACTGATGATTTCTTACAGGTCCTTCTCTCTATTGAACGGAGAGATGCGCCTCTGTGCTAATGCAGGATCCCCGTTAGTCTGATGACCCTCTGTATGTTTGTTTATCGATTGATTCTTTTGGGGGTTCATCTATACCGGATAGGCAATCTTCCGGAGACAGAGACTGATCTGAGAGTTCCTGGGGGCCATGGGTGGGGGAGGCGGTGAGTGGGGAGCCAACAATGACAGGGCAATAGTAAGTACTCTAAAATTGGTGGTGGGGAAGGTGTCGCTTTTCTGGTGGAGTTTAATCAATCGGATTGGATCTCAGAAGACTTCCTGAGAGGTGAAGAATGGGTCAACATAACAGTGGGGTAGGAGGAAGGGAAAAATCTGCATATGTGTGTGTTTGTTTATATATGTCTATATGCAAATGCAACAAGGAAGCAGATAGACTTTGAGCCTCTATTGAAATCTTACCTCAGTTCAAGGACAGTTTGTTCTAATAATGAGGTATTGTATGATGCTAACCTTCCCGACGTGATCGCTGAATAACAAAATAGGTGCGTAAGCAAATGTGGTGAAGAAAGCTGATGATGCCCGGCTGTTAAAAGATATAGCATATGGGGTCTTAGAGGCTTGTAGTTAAACAAACAATCACCGAGCAGGGAAGCAACAAAGCCCACATGAAAGAAGCACACCAGCTTGTATGATCACAAGGTGGAGACAGGAAGAGATATCAGAAGTTCAAAAACAAGCAACCAAATCAGTGTGAAAGGGCATGGATGTAGTGGTGATGCCAAGCCACCTGTAAGATAATTGGACATTCCCTCTCAGAAGGGCCACACTGAAAGGAACACATAACTATTCACTAGTTCTTTAATATTTCCTTTACTTATTATTATGGTTTTATTTGTTTTGCCTCATTTCTCATGTTAGATTTGCATATGTTCATTTTTATATTTAAGATCAATTGGTACATGAAAGTCAAAATAGATAATCCCACTAGATGGGATTGAACAACAAAACTGTTTGAGACTGAATATATTAGATTGTGTAACACAGGCTAAAAAAACCTACCCAAACCCCAACTACTATGGGGGGTGTGGGGGGTGTGGCGGGTTGGTTCCTGAGGGTGGGATGGGGGTGGGAGGGGATAAAGGGGAGCTGATATCAAAGAGTTCAAAGAGAAAGAAAATGTATTTTTTTAAAAAAAGAAAATGTATTTAAGTTGATTGAGGTAGCGACTGCACAATCCTGCTTGATGTGATTGAACCTTGGATTGCTATGATAACTGTAAGAGCTGCTGTAAAAAAAAGTCTATAAAAACTAAAAGCATTTTTGCTGCTGTCTAGAATCAGCATTGCTGTAAATTTTAAGTATTTTAAAGACATGTGATTGTCATAATGGATATTTGGCCAGATAATATTTCCAAATGAACTGCTTGGCACAGACCTTGGGTGTTTCTTCTTGAAAAGTGGTCTGGACACTGGGGAATGTGTTTTTCACTCAATGTTTGCTCCTTCAGAAGCCTGAGAGACCCAGGTGATGATGATCAGATGACAGCAAATGCCCCTTTTCATGGTTTTTGAAAGCTTGCCAGCGTTTGTAGGAGCAATCACCTATGAGGTTTGAAGAAGCACTTTGTAGGATCCCTGTGCACGCAGATAAAAAATTTCCAGAAAGCTAATTTGACGTTTTAACAGCTAAAAATATTTTTTCCTCCCAGTTGTGGGTTCTTGGGCACACAGAGAAAGCAATTCTCAGAATGCACCGTGATCTTTGAAGTGGATAAAAATAACTATCTTTTCCTGTGAATCATCCTGCTAGCTGTTGTCCAAATCTCTTGGCATAGATGAGTGAGTAAGTGAGTGAGTGCTTCCAGTACTTCATCAATTGATGGAAATATTGATATTCAATTGGTATTCTGTCAACTCCTGGACCCTGGTTTTCATGAATGCCTTCATTGCAACTTGGATTTCTTCCTTCAGTACCATTGGTTCTTGATCATATACTACTTCTTGACATGATAAATTATCAAGCAGTTCTTTTTTTCGATACGGTGATTCTGTGTACTCCTTCCATCTTCTTTTGATACTTTTCACGTCATTCAATATTTTGTCCATGGACACTGGGTCTCCACTCAAGTACTCCCTCACTGCAAGAACACTTTCTTCTATTAAACTGGCATTCCATGGTGGCAATATCAGGAGGGTCGAGGGAAGATGAGGTAGAAAGGGGGAAACGATCACAATGATATACATATAACCCGCTCCCAGGGGGGGCGGGCAACGGAAAAGTAAGGGTAAGACATGATAAAATAATAATAATTTATAAACTGTCAAGGGGTTCATGGGGAGGGAGGGAAAAAAGGTGAAGCTGATACCATGGATTCAAGTGGAAGGCAAATGTTTTTAGAATGATGATGGCAATAAATGTACAAAGGTGCTTGAAACAATGGATGAATGGATGGACTGTGATAAGACTGCCAAATTAAATGATTTTTAAAAAATAAAATAAAAGATTTTGCCTATGGAATCTTTCAGTATTGCAACTTGAGGTTTTGTGTTTTTTCCCCCCTTTAGTTCTGTTAGCTTGAGATATGCTAAGCGTGTTCTTCCCTTTTGGCTAACTCCCTGTCTTGAAAGTAATAATTATCTGCATCTTATCAGGCCACCCTTCACATTGTTCTACTCAACTCTTATTTTAACAAAAATCACTTTATGGGGAGTCCCTCCAGCTCTGTCGCCATCCACCACCCATCCATGGTGCAAGCGCATTTAGACATGTGCCGCCATCATCATTTTCAAAGCATTTCAGTTCTACTTCATTCCTTGCTCCAGTTCATTTCCCCTCTCCCCAAGATCATGAACCCTTGATAATTTATACATTTTTTCATACCTCTCACTGGCCGTTGTTTCCCTTCACCCACTTTTCTGCTGTCCATCCCCCTGGGAGGGGTTTACATGCAGACCATTGTTATCGGGTCCCCCTTGTCACCCTGCCTTCCCCTGCCCCTCCTGGTATTGCTACTTTCATTATTGATCCTAAGAGGTTTATCTGTCCTGGATTCCCTGTGTTGTGAGCTCTCAGAATTACCAGTGTACACCTTCTAGTCTAGCCAAATTTGTAAGGCAGAATTGGGGTCATGATACTGGAGATGAAGAGGCATCGAAAAACTAGAGGTAAGTTGTACGTTTCGTTGATGCTATACTGCACCCTGACTGGCTCGTTTCTTCCTCATGTCCCTTCTGTAAGGGCATACCCAATTGTCTACAAATGGATTTTGGGTCCCACTCTGTTCTCTTCCTCATTTTCAGTCATATGATTTTTTGTTCCGGATTGTTTTTTTATGTCTGATACCTGATCTCATCAACACCTCATAATCACACTGGCTGGTGTCCTTCCATGTGGGTTTTGTTGCTCCTCAACTAGATGGTTGCTTGCTTAAGCGTAAGTCTTCAAAACCACAGATATTGTATCTTTGATAACAGGACACCACCAGACTTCTTCACCACATTTGCTTGCGCACCCATTTTGCCTTCAGCGATCTTTTCGGGAAGATGAGCATCACAGAATACTGGGTTATTAGAACAAAGTATTCTCGTGTTGCAGAGGTCCTTTAGTAGAGGCCCAATGTCTGTCTGATACCTTAATATTTAATATAAAAATATACGTACATAGATCTATTTCCTTATTATTATATATAAATATATTTACATATGTACATGTCTATATTTAGATCACTATAAATGTTCTTTGCCTCATAGTTCTTTCCTCTATTTCCTTTTGTTTACCTCTTGTCCCACCATAATGTTCAGCCTTCATTTGGGTGTCGGTAATTTCTCTTGATTACATTACAATTGATGAAGTCCCACCAGGCATCCTCCACCCTCCTTGCTGTTGATTTTAGATCACTTGTTGTTCCCTGTCCCTGGGTTTATTGACACCTCTCTTCCTTCCCCCTTGCCTCCACTTCTCCTGTGTGCCCCCAGAACCATCAGTCCCATTGTTTTCTCCTCATGATTTTTTAATCTTGCTTAGTTTATCTAGATAGACATGCAGAGACAAGAATAAACACAAAAATGAGACAAAGCAAAGCATAACAAAAAAAGAAAACAAACAAAACAACAACAACAACCAACAGCAAAAAAAAAGAAAAAAAGAGGCTGAGCCCCAGTGATGTAGTGGTTGTATGCAGAACTGTGGCCCACAGGGTTGGTGGTTCAAATCCAGCAACAGCTCTCCAGGAGCAAGGGTGGGCTTCCTACTCCCACCAGGGCAGTGATGCCAAAAAAAAGGTCTATCAATGGTTCTAGGTTTCTTTGTTGACCTTTAGGTATGTTTTCAGGTCCAGTCTGATGGGGTGACATGCCCTATTCCCAAAGTCTGTTTTTGTTTAATGCTTCAGGGACTTCAGTGCTTTGCTCCCCTTGCTGCGCGCCCTTGGTGTTTTGCCTTGGTATGGAGGGGTCAGATTGGGCACAATTCCTACACTGTGTCTTAAGTGTTGTCCCCCATAGGCCTGTGGGTCAGTGAGGGGTATCATGTTTTGTGGTGGAGCCGGCCCTATTGGCTGCTCTGAGCAGGAATCTCATCTTAAGGCTTGATCTTAGATGTTATCATTTCTTCCATTTTCTTTAGCTACTCTATATTCAAATACAAGTTTGAGAGTCGCTTTTGACATCACTTTGATCATGTACTCTCCAGCTTCATCTCTATCACCAAGTCCATATTTTTCAACTACTATTTTCTTCCTCTTTGTCTCCATATTTTACATTCTGAACACCAATAGTTATCAATGTATGCTCATTGTATATTTGATCGGTTCCATATTCTTCAATTTCTTTATTAGTAACTTTAGTAGCTGCTGTAGAAATTTGAATAGTTGTATAGTTGTATTAACTGGACTTCCTTGTATGAGATAGATATTATCCTATCACAAACAGCATTGTACTTAAAGAAACATATTGAAATGTTCTTTTTGAGGGTGAATGAGGCAGTTCTTGCACTTGAGTTTATCATTCCTGGCTTAGTAAACCACATGGTTGTCTGAATTAAAATGGCCAAGACTAATCTGTTTTAGCTCACTGAATCCTAGGATAGGGATCTTTGTTCACTTGATTCCAATTTTCCTATATTCATACTTTTTGCATTTCCCATTCTGGTAATCAAAAGATTATTTGCAGCTGTTTATTCCATTTTAAGCCATGTGTTCCACTAACAAATGTAGGTCCCGAAAGTTCTTCTCTACCCATGTCATCAAGACCAACTCTACTTTGAGAAGGCAACTCTTCCTCAGGTTTATTTGCATGCCTTCCAACCTTGAGAGGCTCATCTTACAAGAAAGCATCTACCAATGTTTCACTGCTGTTTATAAAATTTTCAGTGGCTCATCTTTCAGAAGTGGACAGCCTGTTCTCTATCTATAGTCTATTTTTAATCTAGAGGCTCCACTAAGACCTGTTCACTTTGGGTGGCCCTGCTGGAATTTAAGAGGCTGATTTCATAGCTTCCAACACAACAGCGTGCAAGGCACCTCAGAATGACAAACTGACAAACAAGCGGTGGGGCTCTCTCCAGATACTCTAAAAAAGATAGAATGAAAGTAAAATGAGAACCCTGTTTCAAAATTTCTGAACAAAAGTTATGATTACTAGCGCAAAAAGAAAATCGTCATTAGCAGTAGGAGAAATAACAGGCAAACAAGAAAATGGGCACCATCTAATTGCATGTCATGAATGTAAACACGAAAAGAAAGGAAGAATGTAGGGATGCTGTTCCTAACCTTTTGTTCATCTTTGGAAGTCTGAGTTGACAGAAATCCTGATATTTTCATCCCAAACTCCAAATCTACAAAGAAGTAATTGCTGCTGTTAGGTACCATTGATTCTGTTCTAGCCCATGGTCACCCTATGTGCAATTGGAAAAAAAAAAAACAACATTACCCAGTCCCATGTCATTGTTATATTTGAGCCCATTATTGTAGTTAATGTGTTAATCTCATTGAGTATCTTCCTCTTTTATCACTTCCTCTTTGCTTTGCCAAGAGTGACGACTTTCTCCGGGAACTGCTGCATCTTGATAACATGTCCAAAGTATGTGAGATGAAAACTTGTCATTCATGTTTCTAAAAATTATTATGGCTATACTTCTCTGAAGGCAAATGTGCTTGTTCTTCTGTCAGTCTGTGATATAGTCAGACTCTTTCCCAATATGATCACAATTCAAAGGCATCGATTCTTCTTCGGTCTCCCTTAATCACTGTCCAGATTTTGAATGCTATGAAGTGACTGACAAGACTCCTACTGAGACTGAGATTGGCTGAAACAATGGCTCCAAGCAGCAGTAATCATGAGGATAGCAGACGCCCAGTTAGTGTCTCATTCTGCTGTACCTGAGTCAGAACTGGCTTAAAGATACCCAACACCATCAGAACTGCTTGGGGCTGGAGTTTTATAACCCGAAATCCTGACCAGATCAGGTGCTAGCACCCTTTTCCATGAAGCCTCGGGAGGGGGGCGGGGGATTCAAACCACTAGCCTCTCAGTTAGCATCTGAATGCTTAGCCATTGTGCCCCCAGGGCTCCTTAAAATGCTTCATAATCAGCAGAGAACCAACAGAGATGTCTGAGGGGCTGACCCAATCCCAACTACGTGGACAACTCCCCTCCCTCCCTACAGAAGAATTCACTTCAGAGGACAGCACTGAAGCTACAGCTCAGGGAGAGGGACTTGTCTAATCAGAGCACATAGGAGCAAATGAAGGGAGAGGAAGAGAGAGTGGAGCACATCCAGGTCAACCAAGTCCTGAGGACAATATTCCAGCTCAGAGCAGCCACTGCACAGAGAGGACCACAGGGTCAGCCCCACCCAAGACAAGATGTCCCTCTGAGCCAAAGCACTGCAGGGGACAACACTGGACACAGTGTAGGAAATTACACCCAATCTGATCCCACCACACTGAGGCAAAACACTAATGGTGTGAAACAGAACAACCAGGGAAACAGAGCAATGAAGTCTCCAGGGAAAATCAAAGAAAGACTTTGGGGTCAGGGCATGGCACCCCATCAGACTCAACTAGAAAACACTTATAAAGGTCAACACACAGACCATGAACTATTTACAGGGCTCTCTTTTTGTGTGTCCTTTCTTTTGTTGCTTCATTTTGCTGTCTTGTTTTTTTGTGCATATGTAGGTGTATCTACAGGTGTATCTAAATAGGATAGGCAGGGTAAACAAGTTGGAGAAGAAAACAATGGGACCAACCATTCCTGGGGAACATGAGAGAGGGGGAAGTGGGGAAAGGAAGTGGGTGTTAATAAACTGAAGGACAAGGGGACAGCAAGTGATCCAAAATCAGTGGCAAGGAAGATGTAAGAAGACTGATAGGGTTTGATTAAGTGCAATGTAACCAAGAGGAATTACTGAAAACTAAATGAAGGCTGAACATGGGACAAGAAGATAGTAAAAGGAAATAGAGGAAAGAACTAGAAAGCAAAAGACATTTATAAAGGTCTAAATACAGGCATGTGCATATTTAAATATATACATATATTTATAGGTTTAGTATTGAGGTAGCAGACAGACACTGGGCCTCAACTCAATGCAAGTTGTTCGATTAAACAGGCATTCCATGATGTTCATCTTCCTGACACGGCTGCTAAAAGAATAGCAGGTGCATAAACAAATGCAATGAAGAAAGCTGATGGTACCTGGCTATCAAAAGATATAGTGTCTGGGGTCTTAAAGACTTTAAGATAAACAAATGGCCATCTAGCACAGAGACAGCAAAGCCCACATGGAAGAAGCACACCAGCCTGTGTGTTCATGAGGTGCTGATAGGATCAGGTATCAAGCATCAAAGAACAAAAACTCCTATCATTGTGAATGGAGGGGAGTGCAGAGTGGAGACTCAAAGCCAGTCTGTTAGCAATTGCCCATTCCCTTAGAGAAGGGTCATGGTGAGGAGACGAACCAATCAGGATGCAATATAGCACCGATAAAACATACAACTTTGCTCTAGTTCTTTAATGCTTTCTTTCCCCAACTAAAATTATCCCACTTCTGAGATTAGCAATACCAGGAGGGAAAGGAGAAGGTGAGGGAGAAAGGGATAATCAATCACATTGATCTACATATAACTCCCCCAAGGGACAAACAACAGAAAAGTGGTTGAAGGGAGACATCAGACAGTGTAAGACATGAAAAAAACAGTAGTGATTTATAAATTATCAAGGGTTCCTGATGAAGGGAGAGTGAGTGCAGGAGGGGCGAAAATGAGCAGCTGATACGAAGGGCACAAGTAGAAAGCAAATGTTTTGAGAATGATGATGATGGCAACAAATGTATAAATGTGCTTGACACAATGGATGGATGGTTATACAAATTGTACAAACCCCAATAAAATGATTTTTAATGCTTCACATACATATTTTATATATTTGAACATGGAATGAGTGATACTAAACAACTGGAGAAGTTATGGTCCCACAACAGAATGTGAATGTCAAAAACGATAATGTTGTAAAAATAGTAATAGAGCTAGAATTGGGAGGTGACGGGTGGAGAATTGGGAGGAAGTACAGTATAAAAAATTATTCATCTCTTTTACTCATTGAGTCATTTACTATTGTCTAAAAATGAACCATGCTCTTTGAAAAATAATGATCAAATCTGGTAACATTTTTAATAATTCTTTTCTGATCCTTATTGTTCCAAGAGGGAATTTAAAAAAAATAATTATATTGGGGGCTGTTACAGCTTTTTTAATAATCCATACATCAGTTGTATCAATCACATTTAAGCTTGTGTTACCATCATAATTTTCAAAACATTTTCTTTCTACTTGAGCCCTTGAAATCAGCTCCTCCTTTTGCCCTCCCTCCTATACCTTCCCACCCACACGAACCATTGATAAATAATAAATTATTCTTCTTTTTAAACTTACACCATTCGCTGTCTCCCTTCACCCACGTTTCTGTTGTTCAATCCCCTTGGTGTGTGATGGGAAGTGTTATATGTCGATCATTGCAGTCAGTTTCCCCTTTCTTCCCCTTCTTCTCCCACCATCTCCCTACCCTCATGGAATTGCTACTCCCATTACTGTTCCTGAGGGGTTTATCTGTCCTGGATTCCATGTGTCTGGAGCTCTTATCTGTACCAGTGTACATGCTCTGGTCTAGCTGGATTCGTAGGGTAGAAATGTGGTCATGATAGTAGAGGGGAGGAAGCATTAAAGAACTAGAGGACAGTTGTGTGTTTTATCGGTGCTAGACTGCACTCTGGCTGCACCCGTCCTTGTGTCCCTTCTGTGAGGGGATGTCCAATTGTCTACAGATGGGCTTTGGGGATACATTCCAACCCTCCTGATTTGCACCAATATGATTGTCTGTCCTGGTTCTCTGGCACACGATACCTGATTGCTTCAGCACTTCGTGATCACACCTGCTGCTGTGTGCTTCTCCCATGTGGCCGTTGTTGCTTCTCGGCTAGATGGTCACTTGTTTAAATTCAAGCCTTTAAGATGCTAGAGGCTATATCTTGTAATAGCCAAGCACCATCAGTTTCCTTCATTGCATTTGCTTATGCACACATTTTGTGATCCGTGATCCTGTTGGGAAGGTGAGTACCACAGTATGCCCAGTTATTAGAACAAAGTGATCTTGTATTAAGGGAGGGCTTGAGTAGAGACCCAATGTCTGTCTGCTACCATAATATTGAACATATAAATATGTGTACATGGACGTATATCCCTGTTGTTATATATCAATATATTTACATACATACATGCCTATATTTATACCTCTACAAATGTCCTTTGCCTCCTCATTCTTTCCTCTATTTCCTTTTATTTTCCTCCTGTCCAATTATCATGTTCAACCTTCATTCAGTTTTCATTAATTCTTATCAACACCATTGCACTTTGTCACACCACCAGACATTCCACACCCTTCTCACCATCAGTTTTAAATCTCTTGTTCCCTTGTACCTGACTCCCCACAACCTTTCTCCCACTTCCTTCTCTCCCATGTTCCCCAGGAAGTGTCAGTCGCATTGGTTTCTCCTCGGGATTGTTTATCTTGCCAATCTTATATAAACATGGGGGGGGGCGCTATAAATAGTTCCAGACCTGTCAGTTTTTTTCTGATTGGATCTCATGAGGTGCCAAGTTCATACAACCTTAATCAGAACTCTATTTTATGTATTCCCCGGGGACTTCATTGGTTTGATCCTCTTGTTCTGTTTTGCTCCATTTTTGTTTTTCATTGGTATTGGGTGGGAATGGGTGTGAAGCTGGACACAGTTCCCACACTGTGTCTCCAGTACTGTCCTCCTTATCACTGTGGGTCAGTGAGGGCATGTCATATCTCATGGTAGGGCTGGCCCTATGTTCCTGTCTGTGAATTGGCTGCTCAAAGCAGAATGTTGTGCTCGAGGCTTGGTAAACTAGGATACAGTCCATTCTCTTTCCCTCTTAGTTTGCTCCTGTGTAGTCTGGAAAGATCCACCACTCTCCCCAGGCTATGTCTTCAATGTTTCTTCTGTAATGCATTATTCTGTGGAGTGGGGGTCAACATAGCAGGGATTGCGGCCAGCCCCACAGATCTGTTAATTTACTGTTCCATGCTGGTATGTTGCCAACAAGGCTTGATGCATTGGGTTAAAGTCTGGTCCCCTAAGAGGGAATTTTAAGAAAAGAGTATCTCTTTTTGTAAAGATACATTACTAAAAAGCAGCAATTTCTTCAGTCTTATTCTAACATTTTGCTTTCGAAGCATTAAAGTGATATTAGATTTATTATTTCATTTAAGGATATCACATCTAGTATGACCGCATTTCTATAAAAGCCTTTCTACTTACATATAACTGTCTGTTTCTCTTTCAATCTTTTCTTGGCATACATCCTCTTTCTTCCTTTTCTCCTTTCCAAATAGTACCCTAATTTCATTGAAATGTTCATATCTCCACCATGCAGTTTGTGCACTTCAAGGGATTCAACTCAGCTTGAACTTCAGAGTCAGTACAATTGGTTTATGGATAGTCCTATTTTATTTATTTCTATGGAACTCAATTTCAAAATCTGGAATGAACTTCTGGCCTAAATAAGGTAAATCAGAAACATTTAATCATGATTTAATGGTTGAATTCTAGCCTTTCATTCGAGAGACCCATGTCCTATTTCTACCTAATGTACCTCAAACACAGGCACCACTCATCTGTCTGCAGAAGCTTGAGTATGGCTATGATACAGAAGAGATTTCAGCATCGTCTCCAGGATGAAGGAAAGACCCGATGGTTCACTTCTGCAAATCACCAATGAAAACTCTATGGGCAGCAATGGCCTACTCTGAACCAGTCATGGGATGGTGCAAAGTTGGGCATTATTTGCATCTGTCTCTGTTATTCATAGCATTACCATGCCTTGGGCAGCTCCACAGCAATCATCCACAATGACAGCAAGCTCAGTAAAACTTGAGGGGAGGTTTACAGGGACTTCTGGAGAAGGAGACTTCCTAACTTTTAAGAGTGGCAGGTCATTGGAGATAGCTTCTGTTTCTTTGGACTTGATGGTGTGAGAGGATAAGATCTGGAGGTTTTACAGCCATTTGAGCCACCACACAGGAAGTTAGTCTGAGGCTTAAACCCCCAAACCCTGAAAGAGAGAGTTTCAGAGAAGTAAAACTGCATCAGGCCAACTCTGAAAGTCACCGTGTCCCTGGATGTCAGCATATTTCTATATATTTAAAGCCAATGTCAATAATATTTTCTTTCATTCTTTGGAGCTAAAGACCTAGCAATGGATGCAGCAACTTTTGTTCCCCATGTAATGTCTGAAGTATTATTCACCCCATGATCATAATTATGAGTGATTATTTTAACATGGGAAAAGTAAACACTCTTATTTCATGTTCGGCCATGATTATTCTTAGTAATGGAGTCCCTGGGTAGTACAGATGGTTAAAGCAGTAGATGACAAATGAAAGTTGTAGGTTCAAGTCTGTCCACCTTGGGTGAAAAGCCTAGTAACCTACTTCCAAAGGGTCAGCCACTGAAAGCCCTACAGAGCTCTGTCTTTCTCTGACTCACATGCGATTGCTAGTGCTTGAAGCTGCCTCAATGACAAAGATGAGAAAAGCCTGACCTGTGGGCTATACAAGACCCACAAAATCACTAATACCAACTAGCATTGCAGGGCTCACCAAAGAGAAGCAGGTCCCTTGTCACAATAGGGATGAGTTAATTAAATGTTTGACCAGATAGAGTAGGCTAATTTTTTGTTTTTGTTTTTGGGGCATCACTGCCCTCTGGTGGTGGGAGTAGGAGGCCCAGTGTTGCTGCTGGAATTGAACCTCCAACCCAGTGGGCCACAGTCCCGTGCACAACCACTACGCCACCGGGGCTCAGCCCTAAAAGATATATTTATTATTATTATTATTTTATTTTTATTTTTATTATTTTTAGGCATCACTGCCCTCTGGTGGCCGTGGGAGCTACCCAGAGCTGTTCCTGAGAGCCGCCGCTGGATTTGAACCTCCAAGTCCACGGGTCGCAGTCCTGCACTCAACCACGTACACCACCAGGGTTCAGCCTAATTTTTCCATTGATAATTTTGTGTGACCCATGAATTATGGCATACATATCCAAATGTCCCTTGGCAGAAAAAGTTTCCTGGCCCCTTTCTGCTAAGGCTGCTAGTCTTGATGTCTTGGAAGAAGTAGGAACTAGGTGCTCCTCAGAGGAAAGGCTGGTGAGACTTTGTCTTACACACGTCGGCCGTGTTGTCAGGAGAGGCCAGTCCCTGGAGAAGAACGTCATGTCTGATAAAACAGACGGGCAGCATAAAGGAGGAAGGCCCTCAGGAAGATGCACTGACAACACGGCCGCAACAATGGACTGGGGCGTAAGAAGAGCTGTGAGAAGGGTGCCAGGCCAGGCAGTGTTTCCTTCTGTGGTGTATGCAATTTCACGATGGGTGGGAACCAACTGACTGGCACCCAACAACAACAACAGCAACGTTCTCTAACAAGAATTTGCTTGACATTTACAGTTCTAAAAAAAGATCCTATTCTTAGATGTTAAATATGAAAGTAACATCTACTCATTAATAAAAAATTCCAGACTTGGAATTCCTTAGTATTGGGGAATTGCTGGATCTTTAAGCAGAAACAATTTCAGAGACAGACAGATGATCCCCCAATCATAAAATATAATTAAAGTTACCTTATTAACATATGATCTGGTTAACATCTGTACTAGTTGCATCTATTACATACCAGCTTACATGTATTCCATTCCAGTCTACATGCATTATTTCACAGTAACCTGTAAAATAGATACTGCTATTGTCTCCATTTTGTAGCTTAAAAATAGGTCTTTTATATCTTCCTGTGAGTGCCTGAAATTCTTCTGAAGAGATCACAATCTCTAATGGTGTGTAGGTAAAGAGCCAATGTTTCTAATGTACACCTGAGTGAGAGAATCCTGATTCCTATATGAGTCATCATATTTGAAAGGTGAATGGCAGTAGTAGGGCTTCTCCAGCTTGTTAGACCCAGACGACTGGAAACTGAGGTTGACTGTGCTTTTCCACTCCTATGAAACCCAGGTCCCCTTCTGAGAGAAATCAGCCCAGCTCTTGTTTTGAGAACATCTGCCTTTGGATGTTTAAGATCTTCTCCAGACTCACCATCGCCAGCAACAACAACAGACTTGTCTTATTCAATGAATGTGATATGGCCGGCACTGAATCCAATGCCTGGTACATACCAAAACAAAACTTAAAAGCTAAATGCATTGCCATCAAGTCAGTTCAGGCTCCTGGTGACCGTAGGGTAGAGTAGAACTGTCCTTTTGAGTTTCCAAGGCTGTAAATCCTTACAGGAGCAGAAGGTCTCATCTTTCTCACATTGGGTTGCAACTGGGGACCTTGTGGTTAACAGCCTGTCTGGTATTTAGTAGGTGCTCAATGAATGTTTGTTGATGGGTAAAAAGGAAGTGAGGAAAGAAAGATGAAGGACACATTATTCTTTCCATCTCGTTTGACCTGCCCACTCAGAACTTTCCCAAGCTGGCTTTACTGTTAAAGGTTGACTCATCCTCTTCTTTGCCTTTCCTGGTGACAGGAAAACAGACACCAAGGCAGGGACTAAAACCAATCTTTGGACTCTGAGTGGAAGTCACATTTTGAGGATGACAAAGTAGCAGGAGAGCATCCTAATAAGTCTCTATTAAGGCCCTGGGCTGCCTCTCATGACGCCAGCATGAGGAAAAAGAAATGTCTGTCTTATTCAAGTTGCTGTACTTGGAGGTCTCTTTGAAGAGACATCAGCCTGCTTCTTGACTATTACTAATCAAGTGCTGACACTTTCCAGTAGAAATAATAATAGTCACCCAGATTAGAGAGTGGACTCTGGGGGCATAGGGGTTACACGGGGCTTCAATCCCCAAGATCAGTACCTCAAAACCACCAACAGCTTCAAGGGAAGAGAGGAGTTTCTACTTCTGTAAAAAGTGACAACCTCAGAAAATCAGTGGCAGTTCTACCTTGTCCTATATGATCATTATCAGTCAGGATTGTCTTGATGGCAGTGAGTTCACGTGGTTTTGGTGGACGATTAGAGAAACCACCAAAGAAGGGAAGAAAAGAATATAGGCAAGACCCAAGCAACTTCTATATGGACTCTGGGCATGCTAATACGGGGTCATCTCATTCTTAGAACTCGGTGATGTGGTTTTTTTTCTCTCCATTCTAATCCTGCCATTGCCTTTAAAGGATAGGGGCAAATTACTATAGTTTGACATATGGTCACCAAGTAGGCTCTTTATAGATCCAGGAAAAAAAATACTCAGTTTCTCCGGTTTCTCTTGATGAAAAAAGAAAAAACCAGAGCAACGTGTCTCCCAGAGAAACATGGAAGCGCTTGCCATGACTTCCTGTTTTGCACACCGTCCTCCACCATGGCAGCTTGTTTTCTCAACGCATTTATTTCCAAGGGCAGTAGGACATGTGCTTATACTTTTCAGAATGAGGGTTCTTGAGAGCAGGTGGACCCCTTGTCACTGAATCGAGCCTCTGTGAAGTTCTTTCCTGGCCCCATATTTCGAGATCTGTTGGTTAGCTTCCAGGAAGGGCCCCGGTCAACAAGGTCGGTCAAGAGATTTATGCAAACTTCTGACACAGGCACAGACCAAATATTAAATGACACACAAACATTTGCTTTGTTTCCCCTCTCAGAACCGACTCTCCTCTTCCCCACCCAGCCATACCACAACTTGGCAAGGATTACCAGCAATATGGTTTTTATCTGCTTAAACAAATATCTGGGGCAGAATGAAAAATGGAAATAATCAAATTTGGGTGATGGAGGTTGAGGTTGGGAGTGGAAGCAGAAAATAATTAAGAACTTCTCTCTCTCTCTCTCTCTCTCTCTGTCTTTCTCTTACTGGGACTAAGCCAATTCCAATTCAGTGACCTTTTGACCAGAGTAGAAGTGTCCCTCCAGGTTTACAAGACTATCAATCTTTACCGGAGTAGAAAACTTCATCTTTCTCCCATGAAGCAGCTAGTGGTTTCAAACTACTGACCACTGACTGATTATCATCCTGACGTTGTTACCCACTGCTTCCTCTAAAAGTTTAGCAAGACGTTTCATTTCCTTCACATCCAGTAGTTACCAGGATGTTTTGAGCGAGACTGCTACGTCCTTGATAGAAACAAAAGGGTCCATGTGATGTAAGTGAAATAGGTTCTTGGAATAGACCCTTTGAGTCAGCTTCTTAAAACCAAATTAGTCCCTCATAACTGTATTAAGGAGTTGCTTTACGCCTCTGAGTCTCTGCTTTTCTCATCTGTGAAATGGGATTAATAACACCAGCCTAGAGTTGTTGCAATCTTTGAAGATGTGTCCTGTGAAAAGCACTGAGCATGCTGGCAGGCAGAGGAGGAACAACCAGTGAGTGGTGTCCACACAAACACACTTTTGATTCCATAGCTGGTCTTAGGTCTGGACTGTGGTCTTTCTGCAGACAGATGTCCTAATATGCGATGTCTCTAAACTCAATCAGGAGCTGTTCAGGTGTTTGAGTGGCAGGGTTGTTCAGAGAAACCCACTTCAAACTTAGACCAAGACAGCTCCCTTTGAAGGTCTAGAATCTTTTTCACAGTCCCAAATAGGCCGTTTAGATAATGAAGGCAAGTCTGAGATGTGAAATGGCTGATAGCAAACCTGAAATAGCCCAGATCACGGATGAAATCAAAGCTCTCTGCCGTCCATCAGCATCAGCAGCGCCTATGTGTGAAAGGTGGGAGCTCTGGGGGCCAGACAACGGGGAGATTCCCATATAAGGTAGGAAATATCCTCCAAGAGCCAGGGGTGTTTGGAAGCTGCTGTCAGGAAAAGGTCATTCCTAGGGCCATTCATCTGAGTGGCATAGACTTAAAGAAAATCTAGCTGTACAGCTTCTTTTCACCAAGGAAGAAACAGAAACTCGGAGAGATTGAGTGAGCTGCTCAAGGTCATGGTGCTAAAACAAAACAAAACTCACTGCGATTCAGTTGATCCTGATGCATCATGATGCTAGGACAGAGTAGAATTACTCCTCTGTGTTTCTGAGACCACACCTTTTTATGAGAGTAGAAAATGTCATCTTTCTCCTGTGGATTGGCGGGTGGAGCCCAGCTCATCACCTCCTCCGCCAACAGGTAGAGAACAATAAAAACTAAGCATGGGAGTCAGGTGTCCTGACTCTGGTGTTTCCTGGGGTCCTTGGATGAGCTGAAGCTTGAAAACACCTATTCCGAGTAATGCAGGAATGCTCTGAGTAGAGAAGAGGAAAGCCTCCATGGAGCAGAGAGGTGACAAAGAAAAAAGTGAAAGAAAGATCCTTTCCATTCAAAATGAAGGCTAGGGGCAGGATTTGATTTTCAAATATAAATTTGATACATGTTCACTTAATAAAGTTAAACAATTCAGAAATATTTTTAAAAGCCAGCCCCAGACTGTTAATCAAGCATGGCTTTCCTATCCCATTTCCCAAGGGTAGAAACGGTTCACAATTTTTAGTGTCTTCCCAGACATTCAAATGAATATCTTTAAAAATACAAATGATATTATAGTATGCCTAAATTCTAGAAGTTTGGGTGGTGCTGCCAATTTGGGGAGTTGTCAGCAGTCTGCTATCTTATGAGCCAGACCTTGACTCTGTAACCCATAGGCTGCCATCTGACATGACCAACTTGGAATTTATCAGCTCTGCAACTCTGTGAGTCAGTATCAGCCTCCAACCTGACATCTGATCCACAGAGTCATCAAGTTGGGTGTGCACAGCAGCCTTCAACTACTAAGTAGAAGTGATAAACATGAAATTTTGCTCATGTATGAACAGAAGGAACAAATAAATTACATGAGGAAGAGGCCTAAATGTCTTTGGTCTCTACTTCTGTCACTTCCTTTTCCTAGTCTTCACCAATGGTCTTTCAGGGAGTTTCTTACAGTCAGTAGTTGAATACAGAACAGAAAACTCATTTTTGGTTTACAGATGGTTCTGCCCAACATGCAGGCAGGCATCACTCAAAAGTGAACAGCAGCATTACTACAACACCTTTCTAGAACTTCTTTGAAGGACAGCAGTGAAGAGACCTTCTCCTAATGGGGAGGACTTCAAGCAGTTAATTAGTTTGTATATTTTGTTTGGAAGGAGAAATGACTGGATGAGGTATTGTAAGGTATGTGTATCTCATGGGATGACATGTTCTATGGAAACCAGTTTTTCCTCTTTCCCCAACCAATCCTGTCCTTGCCCAAGGGCTTCCTAGTAGAGGAGGTAGAGGCATGGACTCAGTAATATTGACATCTACTCCACAGGTTGCCTTGACTACAGCCATTGCTGAGGGTCTAATTTGCCGGCAACAAAGTTCAACACTAAGTTTGTGATATGAAACCACTTCTTGGGGAGATGTCTGCAACCTGTTGGTAAATTGATTACATTTGGATCACTTTAATTGTGGAAAGGCCAGTGTTTTGTTTCATTAGACTAGACACTTAACTCTAAATTTGAACTTGTCTTCCCTGTGTGAAACACTTTCTATAAAGATACCATATACAAATTTACAGGATGCATCCTAGTATTCTACACAGCATCACCTTGGACCAAAGGACTCACCTCTCAGCAAATAAAGTACAGCAATGGTTCCATACTCATGAAATTCACCATTCTGACCATGTTACCCATCATCCTAAAGCAGTTAGTTTTATAGAATGATGGAATTACTTTCTAACAACATAATTATGATGGCATGACTTGCAGGGTTGAGGCAATATTCTCTGGGAGGCTATAGAGGCTCTAAACCAGTGTACAATATTTGGCACTATAAATCCAACCATCAAGATTCACAGGTTCAGGAAGTAAAGACTGGAAGTAAGGGACACCACTCATGGCACTTCCTGGTGATTCACTCACAATACAGGGACATTCCTGTCCCTGTAAACCTATGCACCGTGCTCTGTGAGTTTGGAGGTCTTAGTGCCAAGCTAAGGAATACTCCTACTTAGAAACGCAATTCTGATTTTATTGAACTACACATTAGAGATTTTACACTCTTCTTTCCTCCTTTGGGCTCCTCATGCCTCTGGTTCAACAGACAAAGAAGTTATTGCATTGAGTAGTGTGGTTGATAATGTTTCCCAAGAGAAAATTGGATTTGTATCATAATAGAAGCAAAGGATATGTACAGAATCCAGAAAATTCCTTAGGATATTATTAGTACTAACATGACCTGTGGTTAAAATCCATTGCAAACTATAGCAACTCACTTCTAATAGAACTAAGAATGACCCAAATCTTTCAGAAATGAAGGTTTTGGTAAACTAACCAAGGAAGTGCTTGCTTGGAACGTGGACTGGATGGCTGAAGAAAGTAGTTTGAAATACCAGTTACAACCACATGACCAGTTGCAGAAATGAGGACTATAATTTTGTTGTGGCATCACTGCCCTGGTGGGAGTAGGAAGCCAGCCTTGCTCCTGGAGAGCTGCTGCTGGATATGAACCACCAACCCTGTGGGCCGCATACCCACACACAATCACTATGCCACCGGGCCTCAGTGAGGACTGTAATTTTTATGAATGTGTGTATGTCAAGTAATTTTGTTTTGTTCACTTATGTGATTCATAAGTGTTACTAATGAGTTTTAGTTGTAGCTGTGTTAGATGTATTATTATAGGCACAGTATGGCTTTTTACTGACCTTTACTTAGAGATTATGTATGATTTTAGGGAAAATGTACAGGTGCTCTCTTAGGCCAGGTTCTCTGAAAAAACTAAAGCAATGGGATATATATGTATGCATTCAGAGAGGTTAAACTTAAGGAAATGGCTCACACAGTTAGAGAGGCAGGCAAGTTCCAAAGCCATGGATCAGATGTCAGGCCATCAGCTTCTCCAGATTCACATAGCTAGAGGAACTGATGAATCCAAGATTAGCAGGCTTTTGGCTGGAGAGGCAAATGAATCCAAGATCTGCAGGTGAGATGACAGGCAGCTAATGACTCTAAGGATTGGCAGGAAACATGGAAGAAGTTGCTGGCTGAAGTCCAAAGAATCAGAAATCAAATGATGATCTGGATGCTGAATTCAGATCCAGAGAAAATAGTCAAGCTTTTCCAGAGTGTCTACATGTATTGGAAGAGACCATACCACTGAGAAAATTTCCTTTTAATTGATTTGCTGTTGACAGCAGATCTCATCACGTAAATAATTATGTTAGATCTCATCATGGGTAATGACTGTTAAACCACCAAGAATTTTGGCCCAGCCAAATTGGCCCAAAGCTCACCTATCACAGGTGCCAACTTGACAAGTGTGGTCTGTGATAGTTAAGGTCAGGTGTGTGTCAACTTGAAGGATTCTCAGTGGTTTGGTAGTTAAAATGTGATCATCCTTGAGATAAACCTTTCTGAATAAATGCAAATAAAAGCTTCACCTATTTTGCTTCTCTGGGAAAACCAACCTGAGACAACATGTGACCTCACCAGATAAAATAGTCAGGAATCAAATGAACTACATCTCTGGAAAGAGATCATGGAGAAGCTCAGTATCATCAAGCAGAACAAGGCCAAGGACAGCTATAGAACAAACCATCAATGACTCATATACAGGTTTAATTTGAATCTGAAATAAATTCAAACAGGTCCATGATAGTCAAAGTAGCTTCTTGAGTATAACTCTTAATTTAGAGACTATCTTAACAGATTTGACACACTGGACATTAATGATTGAACATCAGAGGAGGTCTGGGGTGGCATTAAGGATGCGACACAAGAAGAGAACAAAAAGCCGTTTAAAAGATGGTGGGGAGAAAAAGTCCAAAAGCGGACATCAGAAAACTTTGAAACTTTCTCTTTAATGTAGAATAGTCAAAGTAGAATGAGTAAATGATGAAATAAAAGAGCTGAAAAGAAAACGTCAAAGGGAAACTCAAGAAGGTAAAGAATTATAATGAACTAGGCAATGATACAGAGTTAGAAAACAAAAAGAGAAGAACAAGGCAAGCATATCTCAAGCTGAACGAACTGAAGGACTCGTTCAAGCCTTGAATCGCAATATTGAAGGATTCTGTGGACAAAATGCCAGAACCAACAGAAAAGATGGAAGGACTGTGCAGTCACTATACTAAAAGGGGTTGCAAGGAATGGCATTTGATTAGGAGCCAGTAGTGAAGGGAGAAGTCCAGACTGCCCTGAAAGCATTAGCAAAAACAACAGCAACAACAAGGCTTTAGGAAGGGATGGGATCAACTGAGATGTTTCAACAAGCAGAGACAACACTAGATATGCTCATTTATCTATTTATTTCAAGAATTTTTAATGACAGCCAACTAAATGGCAAAGATCCATATCTGTGGCCTTTCTGAAGAAAGGTAATTCAATTGAATATGGAGATTATCAGACAGTATCACTCATATAACATACAAGTAAGGTTTTTGCTAAGGATAGTAATTAAAAAGAGCTGCAGCGCTACGTGCCAGGGATCTGTCAGGAATTCAAGTAGATTCAGAAGAGGATGTGATGAAAATGATCTCATTGCTGATGGTGGATGAATCGTGGCTGAAAGCAGAGAATAGCAGAAAGATCTTTACCTTTTTTTTTTTTTTGTGGGCATCACTGCTGCTGGTGGTCATGGGGGCTACCCAGTGCTCCTCCTGAAAGCCGCCACTGGATTTGAACCGCCAAGCCCGCAGGCCGCAGTCCTGCACTCAACCACCATGCCACTGGGGACAATGCGAAGGTATTCAAAGGTGTGGGTCAAAGCAAATTATGGACAACATTGCAAAAAGGGGAATTCCAGAAGATTGAATTGTGCTCACGTGAAGCATGTACATACATAAAGAGATAGTTGTTCAAACACAACAAGAGATGTTGAATGACTTAAGTCAAGAAAGGTGGGTCTTGTGGCTGTACAGTACAACCTCGGTACTTGACTGTATCAGTATGTGACATAATTGGATTTCAACAGGCAATGTTGAGAAAATTTTGCATCAGAACTTGAACAAAATATCGGAATCTGACCCAACACACGTGATTTTTGTAAACAAAGGCAGTTTGTGCTTCAGTCACTCGGCCTTAGGTGGGGTCATTAGTATGCATTGTTTAAACCTGTGTTCCAAGTGTTTTGCTCTGATTTTCTTAGTTTTTGTGGCTTTCTGTACTGCTTCTAGATTTAAAAACAGGTCTTAAGAAAGAGGGTTTTTTTTTTAAAGAATCATAATGATAAGGAACTGGTTAACTGTATTATTAATATTGTTGATAATTTAGGAAACCCTTTTAGAAAACAGTTCAGGAAATGCCAACAGCAGAACACATACATCAGATTTTTTTTTTTTGAGTAAGCCAGCCAGGTCCTAGTGAAAAAAGGCAAAGAAGGGACAAAATAAAAATCAAAAACTCCAGAAAAGCATCTACCAGTTCATTTTATGGAAGGGGATTCCTCTTCCAAATAAAGACTCTCTCCCTACCTCCTCTGCACACCAACGTCCACAGATCCAGATCCTCATCAATCTCAAGGTATGGGCCATACTGTAGTTGTTTAAAACTCTTTTAATGTTGTGTTTCTTATTTAATTTTTAATTTAACTCAGAATTGATTTACTTTGAGATTTCCATGTAATGCCTTGTATAAAAGGGCAAGGTTAGGGTTAAAACCTGGTGGTCGAGAATAGTTTCATCTGTTTTCAGTTATGTCTTATGGGAAAAATCGATTTGGAACTTGACTGCATTGCATCTTGACACTCCTTCTAAAGAGGATTAGTGTCCAGGTTCAGGGTTCTACTGTATCTTTTCACCACTCTCTGGTTCAGGATGTCATGCTTGGTAGAGAAGGTCTGTGGAAAAGAGAAAGATTACCAATTGGCACAATGGGGACAACAGGGGGGTCCCACACAACAATAATTGTGATCATGGTGCAGGCTCAGGCAATGTTTTGTTCTCTGTGGGCTATGAGTCAGAACGGACTTGTTGGACCTAATGTAAGCTACAGTCGCAGTGGCAGTGAGAGCAGTTGTTCGGTGGCATTGGGTTGGTACCAACCCAGAGTCACCCTATGTACAAGAGACGGAAACTCTGTCAAGTCCTGTTCCAGCTCACAATTCTTCCTTGTCGGAGGAAGATGGGACGTTTCCACAGTTATATCTCCTCCAAAATAAGAAACAAGTATTAGTAACCATTTGCTAGCACCTGGTGGGAGGGCAGAAGCTTAGTTAATCGCTCTAAAGGCCTCAGCTCTCCAGAGACCTTTGTCTCTCCCACAAAAGATAGGGCTGACTGCCGGCTGTTAGGTCAGTAGATCACTTCCTATGAAAGCTTGAGCTCAGTCAAGTCTGCAGCCCCAGGACTAAAGAGGTCAGGTCTCTGCCATCGCCATCAAGACTCTTAGGTCTGCCCACCTTGTCACATGGGCACCCCAATAACCTCCCTTTCCTATACATGTGCCTTAGATCATCCCTCATTATTGTATAACCTATAGGATAACCCTTTCCCATGTTGTGTGCAAAAACCTGTCATTAGTGGACTTGCATGTCTCCAGAAGATATACAAGGGTTGGTCAGAATAAAGGAGCTCTCCCACCATCTCTCTTACCTTCTTCTCTGGTCTCCTCTCTCCCTCTCACACCCTCTCGCCTCTCCTCCCCCAACTCCTCACCCTCTCCACCCTGTTCCCTCTCCCCATGACCTCTTCTCCCCCCTCATTCTCTCTCCCTCCACGTGAACCACCAAGTGGGGTGAGGTGAGCGGGCTCCCATGAAATGTGTCTGACTCCATTATTTCTCTTTCCTATCTCTACTTAACACTGTACAATTGCGCCTACCAGATCTGTGGTGATATGTTCGAGGCAGATTCCTTGGACAGGTCCTTTGCCTGAGCTCATGGTTGCAGGCACCGTGTCAATCCATCTCATCAAGGAGCTTCATCGTTTTCACTTCCCCTCCACTTTAACAAGCATGAGGTCTTTATCGAGAGACCGGTCTTTCCTGACAATACACATGTCCAAAGTATGTAAGATGAAGTCTCGCCCTCCTTGCCTTTAAGGAGCACTCTGACTTTATTTCTTACATGACAGATCAATTTATCATTTTAGCAGGCAAAGTACTTTTAATATTTTTTACCAGCACCCTAATGCAAATATATCTATTCTCTTTTGGTCTTCCTAGTGCAGCAGTAATAGTAACAGTGAAAACAAAACGTCAACAAAGTAGACTTGTTTGTAAGAAGTCACTAGGTGATGCAAACAGTTAAAGCACTTGGCTACTCGCTGTCAAGTCCACTCAGAAGAAAGTTCTGTGACCTCCTTCAGAAAAGCCAACCACTGAAATCCCTACAGAGCACAGTTTTACTGGGAAACAGGTGATGCTGCCATGAACTGAAATTGTCTTAATAGCAACTGGTAGTGACTAGTAGGCAGGTTTGTGGCTTACAAACCTGTTGTCGGGTTAATTCTAACTCATGGCAACCCCATCGGTGTCAGCATATTTTCTTAGATGTAATATTAACGGAAAGATCTGTGGGTAGCGCACATGGTTAAGTGCTTGATGACTACTAGCCTGAAGGTTGGTGGTCTGAACATATCTCAGAAACTAGGCCTGGTGATCTGCTTTGGAACATTCACAGCTGTGGAGATCATGTACTTGATGTCAATTTCATGATTGGGAGGGTAGGGGTGGAATCTAGCCTGTCAATCTGGAGATAGCCAAGGGGGCCTCTGTGTGGGAATGGCTTTCTCCTGAGAATTCTGGGAAGTCTCGAGGTATTTTCCAATAGGAGAAGAGAGACTTGACGCAGTTCCTTGGAGACAAACTACAGTCAAGATGAGATGACAGCATGCTGATAGATTCTGAATCCTGGAGACTGGAGGAGCCAGAAGAGAAGCCACATGGGCTTACTCTGATGAAACCAAACTTCTGGGGCTGGAGAAGCCAGGTGGAGACTCCTGCCAGTGCTGAGATGCTTGGGAGGCCCCGGGGAAATCCCTACCAGCACTGAGATGCTTCTACCACCAATGGATACTGCTGATGGACCTTGAGTCCTGGAAATGAGGAGCCATGGAGAGACTCCTGCCAGCCCCGGGATGCTTCTACTGCCGCTAGATACAGAAGATGCTGCACCCACTGGCCTGTGATTATCCTGATGCCATTGCACATGCTTCATGAGTCAGAAGGAGACTTTACAGACTGGTATCAGACATATGGGCTAATATAGGACTTATGATTCTGGACTGGACTGGATTGGGAGACTTTCTCAATATTCCATTCCTCTTGTATAAAAACCTTTGCCTTATATCCATATGCATGTTTATGGATTTGTTGTTCTAGTCTACCCGGACTGACACAAGAACCTTGAGAACCCTCTGGGGCTGTTCTTCTCTGCACAGGCAGACTTTCGGAGTAATCAAGATGGACTACTAATCTAAATCTCCTCAGTGTCAACTAATAGTTAATGAAAACAAGAAAAATCTTAAAGGGGAAGTTGCTCTCTTCTTCCATGGTATGACTAGGTGGATTTGGAGGGTCAAGCTGGGTTAGTGGTCCAGTACAAAGCATATACAGTACCTCGAAATTCACTGTCATGGAGTCAATTCTGGTTCATAATGACCTGATAGGGCAAGCTAGAGTTAGCTGTCCTTGTGGCTTTCCTAGACGGTAGCTCTGTACAGGAGTAGAGAGATTCATTTTTCTCCTTCAGAGCTGTTAGTGGTTTCGAACTGCCAGTCTTTTGCTAAGCAGCTCAATTTGTAACCTAGTACACCACAAGGGTCTCTCTAGTACCCCACTTAGGGACAGTTTTTTGTGTTTTGTGTGTATGTGTATGTATGCATATTCGCTGAATACTTTTTAAACTCTACAAGATAGGTCATAGGTAAAGCATAACTATCACCACATTTGAGATGATGGAACCAATATTGAGACAGATTTAGTGTGCTTCCCAAGATTCTGAAGTCACTAAGACCCACTTTGTCTAGTTTGAGTCTATTTCCCAATCTAGGAAGACATGGAGGAAACACTGGGGTAGAAGGAAGTGGAGGGAAAAAAAAAGAGAGAAACCAGAAAAGAGGAAAATATTGTTTTATATTATAAATTTCAAAAGAGAAGCCTTTTCTATTTCCTCCTTCTGAAAATGGAAATTGTCTTCTTGCATAATTTTTAGCCAAAGAAATGAGGGATAATAATGCCTTCAGCCCTGGACTCTAAGGAGGGGGAGAAAAATGTGCAGCAGAAGCCCCCAGGGACTGGAGTCACTTTTTTGAACCTTTGCATCTTTTCCAGTGGTAATGATCAGGCAAGCAGCCCTCCCAACAGCTCAGTGCCAGTGGGCTTCATGCCATTGGGATACACTCCATGGGGCAAACTAAAGAATCTAATAACGAGAAGTTAGGAAGTGTGGTGAACTTGGGATGCAGCATCTGTCGAAAAGGGATTCTGATCAGACTTGGGGAAAGGAGCAGGGAGGGAAAAGGTCCTCTGAGTTCACTGTTACCAAATGAACAGAGAGTCATTCCTCCCACGCGCTCAGCCTTACTCCAAGGTCCCACCGGCACATGAAGATGGGAGAAGTGGCATCCTGAAGATGAAGAGGCTGGCAACTCCTCCCCACCTTCCTCCCTCACAGCCTGCGGGGCCACACCTGGAGAATGGCCTCTTGCAGGTGCAGGAAGACTTCAAAGATAAGGACAGTTTCTAAAGAGGTCAGGGCAAAGCCGCCACAGAAGATCGAGGAACAGAAGAAAGGGATTGTTTGGTGTGAGGACTGGGTAGGCTGGGAATGACTGGAGGGCAGTGAGATCCGAGTGCTACTGTGTGTTAAGGTGAGCAGGAGGGTTTTAATTCTGTTGATCTACCCAAACCTTAAAATTCACCTTTATCAACGCTTAGTGATTTGAACTCTTAGTGACCCGAGAGGGCAGGGTAGAACCGGTTTCTAAGGCTGTGTAAATCTCTAGAGGAGTAGAAAGCCTCATTTTCCTCCCACAGAGCAGCAGGTGGGTTCCAACTGCAGACCTTGCTGCCAGCATCATTCACTCTACCACCCGCGCTCCTGTATTGCATGCCAGTCTTGTACCCATTGCTCTTTCGGTCCTGGTGATATCGAAATTCATTACACCCAGCCCCTAGCACGTCCTTGAGAAGTCCCCAGTGTAGCTCAGCAAAAGAGCTATACATCATACAGTGCGACAAGGCCACAACAGGACGGCTTTAAAGCACGGAATAGGAATGTGTAACCTAGTCGAGACTCCAAAAAGAGAATGCAGTGGTGGGGGGAGCATGGTGGAACTCTCACCTTCCAACTGAGAGTTTCAGCTTTGATTCCCAGCCAGGAAGCCTTGTGTGCCACAAGCACCCTCTGTGCATGTTGTTATGACACTGACCAAATTGGGATGTGGGGGTGGAGGGCGGAGGAGTGGCCTGAAAATCTATTCCAAAAATCCCCATGGAAATCCTATGGACCACAAGGGTCTTGTTTGCATATGATCAAGGGGAGGCACTTTTTGTTCCAGGGCGCAAGGAGTGGCATTGGACTAGGGGCTGACTTGGTGGCGACAGGTGGCAACTAATAGCAGCAATTGGCACTACATGGAATTCATCTATCACATCATACAGAGTCTAGTGTCATCAGGGACCCAATCTCTTTTCATACCTCTGCTTTGCTTTCGTCTGTGTGTTAGCTGCGATCCCAGATTCCTCTCCTTCAAGGTCTGGAGTGAGAAGGTACCAGCAGAAGCTTGCAACATTTTACTGGACGCGCTCGAGTTAAAAGGAACGAGAGAGATTTTTGTTCTCTGTTTATTTGTCTTTGAAGGAAGGAAGCTTTATCTCACAATCCTCCTTTCAGGATTTTCCTCCTATCTCAGTTTCCAGAATGGCTGTTTGTGCCCATATCAAATCTGATCACAGATTCAAAGAAAAAAAGAGTAAAAAAATGAGAGAGAGAGAGAGAGAGAGAGAGAGATGGTTCAACTCTATCCTAGTGTTGTGAGTCGAAATTGACTTAATAGCTGTGAATTTGTGGTTAATCGACCTTGAGTGAATCCCAACGCACCGTGACCCCTGTGTTTTAGAATAGATCTGTGTTCTATAGGATTTTTATAGAGCTGTGATTATTTGGAAACATATCGTCAGACTTTTCTTCCAAACTACTTCTAGGCGGGATCGAACTGGCCACCACTCAGTGAGTAGCTGATTATCTAACCATGTGAGCCACCCACGGACTCAAGCCTTTTGTTGGGGCTTCTCCTCTCCAAGTCCTCAACACCACAGTGGAATAGGTCACAGCCCAATCTAAACTTTGTGTGGGCCCTAGTTTTCTTTGCATCTAAAGGGGAAGTACCTCTTGAAGCCAAGACTGATGTGTTCACTTTCTTACAATAAGTGAAGGCTGTGCTGGTGGAGGTTGTTCCTCATGGTTCCACCTCCCACGGGCTGTTTGAGACACCCTGCCTGCACAAGCCTTTACAAATGAGCATCTGCCTCTCGGGCAAGTCATCTTTATTAACTCATGATCTGAGCTATTATTAGTTTCTTATTTAGCTCTGTGTAGTGACTTGTCTTACAAAAGACCAGCTGTGAATCATATCTCTCTGCTCCAAGAACCAGGGTTTACCATTTTTTATGTTTTTACACATGTGCATGAGATGAGTTGGAAGCCATGAAATGACCCTAAAGCATATCTAAAACCCCAAATTGGTCTTTTCCTTGTTCAGAAAGTACAGCACAACCAATTTAAAGGGAAATAATTTTCAGCTCATTTGAAAAGCATTTGTCACAAGCATGATTTATGTAGATGCAGTTGCTCCACAGCAGAGCTGAAAGTGTGTCCCTCGAGAAAGACCCATTAACTAACGACTCCCACGACATCAGTACATGGGCGGGTCCTGTTTTCCACTCGCAGCCAACTCATAAGCACAAACCAAAACAAGGAGCCTTTATTTTGCTTTTTCAATTCTCTGCTATTATTTAAAAACTCACTTGGGGAAGGGGTCACTGAGAAACTCCCTTCTGTTTCTATCTTGTGACTTTTGAGGTGCACTAATCAATCTTAAGACAACTCAAATTAGAGAGTGTAAAAACTATTGAGGTTGATTAGCTGCTAGAGGTAGGTTTGTAACTGGTGCCAAGACTCCCCTGTTAGACAGAACCATAGCCACCTATACTCCCCATGGACCTCTGTATGAGAGTCTCATGGTGAGGCCGAAAGCCCAAGGGTTGGGCTTCATTTTTCCTGGAAATCCCGGTTAACTGGCTCTCAATTACGTCTTAAATTGAGTTAAGTATGACGACATGTTAGCAAAGAAAGTGGCCTATATCTTTGTGGTAAGTAGAAATTATCTGAGACGAGAATTCAGAAGTTTTGTCAGGCCACAGGGCATTAGATAATAGGATTCTTCCCAGAGCTTAGGTGACTTGTTGGCAAGAAATTATCTTGAGGAAAAGCGCCACAGAGCCGAGGCTCTTAGAGGCATGGTCTTAGAGGATGCCAAGGTCAATGGATCTAATGAAGTCTCCAAGGAGAATGTTCTGCCTCCTACATTGATGAGTAGTGATTAGTGTCTTCAAAGCTCATGAGTGACCATCTAAGATGCAACTTTACTGACCATCTCAGGTGAGTCTAATTGTCTGGAGGAAAGAAAAATGAAGAAAACCAAAGAGGTGTGGAAATAATTTGTCTAATTGGAACATCACCCTCCATGATGCTGAGACCAGAACTAAATGACACCAGCAACCTTGACCAACTGCTCTGAAAGGGACCAAAGTAAAAGGGGCTGAATAGAGGGAGGAAATGTGGAACACAACTCAAAATCCTTCAACAAACAAAGAAGGCTTATTGGTTTGATAGAAACCTGTAGAACCTATAAGATTGCGGCCCTAAGTTATCACTTAGGTCTACAAATACACTCACTCCATGACCAAACACTAGACAGAGAAGTAGCCACACCTTAAAAGAATCAACTATTTGAGAACAAAAGAGCAGCACTTACCCAAAGATAAAGTTCAGAAGGGTTAGGAAAGAAGGAGGAATAGAAACAGGAAACACAGGAAGAAAGTGGGATAAGTGATCTTACATTGTGGGCCTTGTCATCAAGGACAGGAAACAAACTGTGTATGAACTGTTGAATGGGAAACTGATCTGCTCTATAAATCTTCACTCGGTTCACAATAAAATGTTTAAAATAATAAGTAAATGGATGAATAAAACCAATAGAAGAACCAGATGGCTCCAGCTCCCATAAAAGAGATCACAGTAGGAGGTTCTGGAGAGAGAAGGAGAAAAACATGGAACAAATCCCAAAATCCTATAAAAAGACCAGGGTTACTGATCAGATAGACACTGGTTGAAATCCCAAGATAATGATCCTTAAAGCAAAAACAAAAGCTGGAGAACAACTGGAGAGGCTGTGGGAAGATTGGACTTCTTATACACTGCTGGTAGCACTACACAATGGTACAACTACTATGGAAAACAGTGCGATGCTTCCTTAAAAATTTAGTAATGGAAATGCCATAAGACCCAGCAATCATACTCCTGTGTATAATTATAGCAAAACAAGCACTGTGACACAAATAGACATCTGCACAACTATGATCACTGCAGCATTACCGACAAGAAGAAAAAGATGGAAACAACCTAAATGACCATTAACAATCTGTGGTCTTTGCTTACAACAAAATATGCACAATGATAAAACATTATGACAAATCTTCATAGCCCCTCACAAGTTGGATGAATCTAGAAGACATTATGCTGAGTGAAGTAAGTCCATCAGACTAAGTCAATCACAGTAAGATAAGCATCATGTCAGAGACCACTATTATAGAAGGTCATGTGCATCCTTAGTGCACTAGGTAATGCGTCAGTCTCATCTAGAAGGTCAAGAATAGGTTTACACACAGAAAGAAATATTCGTTCATGTTTACCAGGGATAGGAGAGAGAGGGAGGAAGACTTACAAGTAATAAGTTGTGAGTAGATACAAAGGGAAATATACACTCAGGTATTATAGGACCTTGACCTGAACACATATGCATACCTCATAGAAGTATAGTAGTGACTATCTATACATGCTTATGAATATTTACCGCTGCTTCACATATATTCCTGTATAAAATTGAGCACATGGAAGTACAATTATCAGAACTACTTAGACATTGGGCTTAACAACTAGACTTGAAAGCTAAAGATCACAGTTTTGGTGAACATCTAGGTCCACTGGCAAAATCTAATTCATTAAAATTTGTAAAAATAATGTTCAATGTCCTGGGACACTATTTAGAAACAAAAATAGAGAGACTTCAAAAAATAAAAATAAAAATGGGGGGAGGGGAAAAAATGAAGAGATTTCACCTCACATACTTCAGATATATTATCAGGAGGGACCAGTGTCAGGAGAGGACATCATGGTTAGTTAGTAAAGTCGAGGGGCAGTGAAAAAGAGGAAAGTCCTCAACAAGATGAAGTGATGGTGTGGCTGCAGCATAAGAACCACTGTGAGAAAGACATAGGTCCAGGTAGTGTTTCATTCTGTGGTACATTGGGTTGCTTTGAGTTAGAACTAACAACAACAAATAACAACATCCCAGTCTTGTGAGAAGTGTCTGGTTCTTAATAGCTTGTGAGGGTCCCTCTAAGAAGCAACAATTGTGTGGAGCAAATGAAGAAAATGGCAGCACAAAGAACTAATGGTTCAAAAGAACCACAGTTTTCTCCAACTTGACCCCAAAAGAACTAGTAGGTGCCCAACCACTACGATCACCCATGCTGATGACCACAGAAGGTCCCATTTAAAAGGGGGTAAACATGTCGCACAAAAGTCAAATTGTAAAAAGCATGAAAGACTAGACTTACTCTGAAAGTGATGGGAAGAATCTCTGAGTCTATTGCTCAAAGATAACCTTCTAATTTGATAAGCTTCTAAGATAACCCAAGACACTCCAGAGACCACGTCTCAACCAAAGAATACAACGGCAAACAAAGACTAGCATCCGGGAAGAATGTGTTCCTTGGAATGGTCAACTATACAAGACCCACAGGGCAGCATGTGACCAAAACTGCAGCTGAGAAATCAGAGAGGCACAGGGAAAGGGACAAATGGAGAAGGGGAGACTGGGAGAAAACAGGGAGAATGCTGACACGTTGCAAGGGTTACATCCAGTGACACAGAACAATTTGGGTATGAATTTTTTGCTGGAAAACTAATTCCTTATGTAAACTTTCACCCAAGTCAACATGTTGCTATGATTTTTTTTTTAATGAAGATGTTTAAGACATTATACATACCCTTGACAGATTTTTCCCAAAGTATCATGGGAACAGAAGATAATGGTACAGCTTACCTGGTTAAATTTGCATACACACCCTTTAAAACATGTTGCCCTCAAGATAACCTGCAGCTCATAAAGTAAGGAGAACTGTGCAATGTCTAGTGGCCAAAAAAGGTCTGAAAAAATGCCAGCATAGGGAAAGGTCATTGGCCTCAAACAAATCAGATCCCCCCCAAACATTGATCTGAGCCATACCTCTGACTCCCGCCTGAAGTTAATTCTCTTTGCCCATTTGCACTGTGATAGATTGTCACCCGTAAATCACCCGTCATCTTTAAAATGTGCTCTTGGGTTTGGACCCAGGACCCATTCAGTCATTTGCTTTACTCAGTGATGTCAGTAACATAGTGATTTTATTTATTTGATTTGTCTTAATTGAGAGACACTAGAGATTCAAAACAGGATACTCTTGACCTGGGAAACTTGCCCTTGATTTGACCTAGCGTCCAAGAACCTAACTGGAGACAATGGAGAAACCTCAAATATTCAGACTAATTGTGTGGTGGGGGAGGATAGAAACCAGATGAAGTTTGTGGTAACTCTGAGTTTAAAAGCGAGGACAAGAAGTGGCATCTTCTTTTCCCCCCAGCTATATTAAAAGATCAAGTGGCTAGTAAAAGACCCAATGGTTAAGTGTTCCCACATTATCTACTCTTGCAATAGTACTGCCCAGTGGTTGAAGGTCTGCATTCATTGGTCTGAAGCAAAACACAACAGAGCAGTGTTTATGAGGTTACATGCATCCGACTGCTAAATCCTGAGAGTATTAATTCTTACATTTTGGTGGATGGTTGGAATGACTCTTTCTCTAGTGCATTACTGGCGACAACATATTTTTTAAATGTATCATCAAAATAAAAACTTGGCGACGCTTTGTTTGACGCCCAAATATTTCTGAAAACTTTATTCATGTGTAAAATCTACTAAAGTTGGCCTCAACATCCTATCTAGGAGATCCATCTTTCTTCATGGAAGAGTAAGAAGCTGTTTCTTGTTTGGATCCCAAGCTCATTTCCTATGAAGGTAGTTGGGCAGAGGGCTTTACCATCGGGTAGACCTTAGGTCCAGTCCTGGTTGTACCACTTACAGAGGGCGAGACCTTGGGTGAGTCATTTGAGAGCTCTATCATGGATAAAATGTGGACGACAGTGTTGTCTCTGTTTCTTAGTGAACATGAGACTCCAATGAGAAAGTGAATATGACATAATGACACAAGGAACACTTGTTCATAAGTGCTTAGTAAGGAGCTCAGTGTTACTCATCCACTACTTTGTTGTACTGTGAGAATTGTGTGTTGCTGAGATGCTGGAAGCAAGGCCGTTGGCACTTCAGAAAGCAGCAGAGTGACACCAGAGGAATAGGTTTCAGTGAAGCTTCCACGATAAGAACGAAGAAGGAATAGGTTGCCACTTCAGAGGGATTAGCTACTGGAAACCTTATGAATAACAACAAAACACTGACAGAGATCATCCCTGGAAAAGGACATCGTGCTGGAAAGAAGAAGAGCAGTGACAAAAGGAAAGACCCTCCTTGAGATGGCCTGACCACAAGGAACTGTCACTTAACAGCAATGGTGAGGATGGTGCAGGACCAGGTTGTATGATGTACTCTTGCACACAGAGTTGCTATGCATTGGAACGGTCTCTATGGTACCTAACAGCAAGTGGCTCAATGAAGGCATCCCGGAGTGGCAATGGTTAGCCTTGTGGCTGTTAGACACCCAACAAACCCTCTGCCAGAGAAAGACCTGGTGAGCTGCTCCTGTCAAGAGTCCGAAATGAAACCAACCTCACTGCTCTGAAGTCAATTCCAGTTCATCATGTCCCTATGGGACAGGGTCAGACTCGCCCTGTGTGTTTCCAAGACTGTAACTCTTGACAAGAGGAGAATGCCTCATCTTACCTCCCTCCCCCGAAAGATGAGAGCCTAGAAAACCCTATGAAACAAACTTACCCTGTCAACTCCATGGTACCTAACAACACCAACAGCAAAGCGGTCTGTGGATGCTTATTCTTCTCGAAAAGTCACTTCTTCCAAGTGACCAAAAGCAACCAAAGGATCCACGTGGGCACTGCAAATGCACAGATCATTAAACAGGAGGTCGCAGCAGTTCCACACAGATGTCACAGGGAGTCTGCAGACTGTGTTTACCTGACCTTACTCTTACTCTTACTACTTTTAGCAGTAATTCATGAGCAGACCAGGTAAATCCTGTCTTCTGAAATGCCTCCAATCTGGCCTCTGTTAAAGAATCCAGTGTTTAAATGATAGCCTGTGAAGCATTGAGGTGTTTGGCTGATCCATTCTTCAATAGGAGCAAAAAGAAGTAATTCTCCTGCCTTTCTCTGCTTGATTCCTTGGGACCAAACACCTTTGCCACCATCTTACCGATCGCTTCCAAGTGACCAAAAGCAACCAAAGGATCTGTGTAGGGACTGCAAATGCACAGATCATTAAACAGGAGGTCGCAGCAGCTCTCTGGGACTTACCAGAGCGCCACACAGATGTCACAGGGAGTCTGCAGACCGTGCTTACCTGACCATTACCTGACCGTGCTTATCATGTTGACCATTAGCCAACTGAAGTCAAGATGTTGATGTAACCAACCCCCGCCCCTCCCAAAGCCCTCAAATTCCCTGCCGTAAAGTCAGTGCTGACTGACAGTGATTGTATAGGACAGGATAGAACTGCCCCTGTGGGTTTCTGAAACTTACCTCTTTACCAGAGTAGATGGCCTGTCTTTCTCCTGAGGAGCACTTGGTGATTTTGAACTGCTGGCTTGCAGTTAAAAACAGCCTAATGCAGGACTGAGCACCAGGGGCGTAAGTGGTTGAGTGTGGGACTGTGGCCTGTGGGCTTGGTGGTTCAAATCCAGTGGTGGCTTTCAGGAACAGCGCTGGGTAGCTCCCATGACCACCAGAGGGCAGTGATGCCCCCCCCCAAAAAAATCAGCCTAATGCATAGCCACTACACCACCTGGTTGTTCCAAAGTCAGAGAGGGAAGGAACCATGATGGATGCTAGTTCACAGTCTTTATTTCTTCATCTTTGAATAACAACACAAATTCTCTCAGTGGTGTGGGCAGTTTGTGCTTGGTTACTAACCTAACGGTTGGTGGCTCAAATCCACCTAGCCATACTGGGGGTGGGTGGGAATTTTCAATATTATAGCCCCCAAGCCCATACAGAGCTCAGTTGTATTCTGTAAACACATAGGGTCACCATGTATCAAAATTGGCTAGATTAAAAAAAATAACAACATGCTATATGACCCTAATAATTGCCTTGATGGAGCTACACACATATGTGCATGTCCATCATCAAGCACAAAAGTAGAGTCAGACATGGAGATCCAACTGTCCTCAAGACTATACCATCTTGGCCCCTGTTGAGAGCACCTGGTACATTTCTTTCAGAGATCTTTTTTTTGGCATCACTGCCTCTGGTCGTCGTGGGAGCTGCCCAGTGCTGCTCCTGAGAGCCGCCGCTGGATTTGAACCGCCAAGCCCGCGGGCTGCAGCCCCGCACTCAACCACTTACGCCACCGGGGCTCAGGCACAGAGATCTTTTCTTGATGTGCATTGTACTTCTTCCCTCTTAGACTGATTGCTTCAAGGGACTCTATTTTTGCTTAGTGCTGTATCCTAAGTCTTAGCATGTCTGAAGTATGACAGAGCCTCAATAAATACCTGTTGGTTGAATGAATGAGTATTTGGGTGCATGACTGTGTGGATGTGTGGATGCAGATGCATGGATCATGGATGGATGAATAAATTACCCCTACAGACCCAGGATCATCATCACCTGGGATTCCAGAGTCCTTGGCTTCTTGCCTGCCCCATCAAAGTGCAGCCGCCCCATTGGTTTCATGTTTGGATTTCCCTGCTTCAGTCTGTCTTTTACATTCATTAGCCATGTCTGAATCAATACTCTCCAAAGGAAGGTATGTGCATTAGAACATTTAAAATGACATGTCTGAAAATGATGTAGCTCTGATGATGATATTTCAGGTATCATGGACCTCTGTAAATAATAGTTAGAATAGTCTTTTAGTAATCCCTCGGTGCCTCAATTTATAAAACCACACAAGCAAATAAGGAAGGCAGTAAGTGGTTAAACATGTGGCTTCTGGAATCTCTCTGCATTGGTTTGTCTCTCATCTCCAGTGCTTCGGTCATGATGTAACAACAGGAACATTCTTTAACTTCATTGTGCCTCAGTTTCTTTCTCTATAAGGCTGAGATGGTGCTATAGACTCATGGAGTTAATGGAATAAGTTCATTTATTTACAACGCTGAAAACAGCACCTCTTGTTCTTGTGGGCCATCAAGTTGAGTGCAGCTCACAATGACCTTCCATGAGAGAGTAGAACTACCCCCCAGGACTTCTCATGGGAGCAGAGCAGCTGGGGCTCTGGTCTTCCAAACTCCTGCTTAGCCTTAACATGGCCTGCCAGGGCTCCTCACCTGCCTCAATAAACACCAGCTAATATTTGATACTTGTGTTTCTGCCTCTGAGTAATTGCTTTATTTATCAGATGCTAGCAAAATTTAAGGCAAGGTTTGACTGGCCCACCCAGCCCTGAGAATGATCACAAGACTTAACCTTTGTTTCCTACAGTGGCCTGCCGGGACGGGTGATTCCAGGCCTCCCTGATGTGACAACGTGGAGGAAGGCAACTGCCCTTTGCAAGTTGCCGTTCTGAAATGCATGTTTTTCAAAAATAGTTGCATAAAGGTCTTTACTGCGCCGAATGCCTACTTTTGAAGCTCATATGTACCACAGATAAGGGCTATAGGCTGCCCTGTTCTTCTCGGGTTTTTCTAGGCCTCGTGGTGGAGTGGTTATGCACAGAGCTGCTAGCTGTAAGGTCAGCAGTTCGAAACCTTTAGCCTCTCTGCAGGAAAAGGGTGGGCTTGTTAATCCCAGAAAGAGTTACGCAACTTCCCAAAGGGACAGTTCTACCCTGTCCTCGAGAGCTCACAATGCGTCAGCATTGAACCGATGGCAGGAAGGGTTTATTTTTTGAGGGCTGTATTCACATGCCTTATCCCTTAGGCAACCTGGCATTACATCATTTGTCTGCAGGCACCAGGCTAGCTGACAGCCTGAAATCCTGACCTCTTCCAGTGCTGATAAGCCAGGGGCCCTCTTTCCAATTTTCCCATTTCAGAACGTGTGTTTACCTTTGTGACAAATGCCCCTCTTGTTATTAATTTAAGTCTGGAGGAGACGAACAGCTGTTGTTTCTCACTTCACTTTACAAGAGCTCCAAAGCTTCCATTAAACTCATGGGAGAGTAAGTGAGCGTCCAATGTCCACAGCTTCTACACCATGCAGTCCCTTCCCTTACCGAGGCTGGTTTATGTGCACAATGGAGGAAAATGAAGAACACAGTTTGTTTGTTATAAATGCTCACACACAAAAACATACCATTTCAGGGACCAGACACTGCTGTGGGGAATTTATAATAAACTGGTGGATGTGCAGGGAATAAAAAGAATGTTGAATTTAGAATCTTGAATTTAGAGGGACAATTTGTCTCCCATCTTTTCTAGGAAGCTCGCCCTTGGATAGCCCAAATTAAATCAGCGCTAGAGCCAAGATTATATAAGCTGCTTTCCTTACAAGCTATCTGGAAACTTGTGCCCAACTTATCTTCCAATGGAATTGGTTTGATGACTACGCTATATTACAATCAATTCTTGGTTAGCAACCCTGAAGAAGGCCCTTGAAAACACTGTGGGGTTCGTTTTCTCTATTTTCAACCCACTTGCTCTTTCTCTTCAAAATTTCTTGTATCCCAGAGTAAGATTTCCCAGCTGCTGGAAGGAAAAAAAATGGTATGTTACTTTTTTTGCACCTGGTAAGCACTTGATAAATATTTGTTGAATGAGTAAACTATTTTCCTGATAGTAGAGGTTATGTGTAAAGCCCCACGACTTTCAAGTCTTTCATTTCCATGACTTCATTTTATTCTCAAAATACTAGTTTTGTGTTTGCCACTATCAGGAACTAGAAATGAGGGATATGTTTTGAACACTATTTACCAAGGGAAGAAAATGAGGGGTTCCTGTTCAGAGTTCGAAACCACACAGCAGAAGCAGGGTCTGCTTGGGACTCTGGCTGGTGTCACCGTGTGGGTTTTAAAGCCACCTCTCAGAATGATGAAACAAAGAACTGACACCAAACCCATGACCTTGGGGTTGACATGCTCAGTGAGGCAGGATGCCCCAGGGTAGAATGGGACTTGGTAGGGTTTTAGATGGTATGATCACCAGGCATTTCTTCTGAGGCCCTTTGGTATCGAGTCAAACCTCCATGCTTCTGTTTAGTAATCCAGTATGACCAGTCTTGAAACCTAGCCACCCTTCTCAGGATAAAACAACAGAAACTGAACGCACTGCCACAGAGTTGATGTTGACCTTTTAGGACAGGGCCGAACTGCCCCTGTGAGTTTCCCAAACTGTAAATCTTTACAGTTGAAGATGGGGCCCCTCTTTGTCCTATGGAGTGACTGGTGGTTTCAAACTGCTGGTCTTAGGGTTAGCAGCCCAATATATATCCTCTATATCACCACAGTTCCTGTGGTGCTTCTGGGCAGATTCAAACCTTCAACCTTTCGCTTAGTAGTCAAGTGCTCAACTATTTTGGAAAACTAGGCACTCTATCTTGGGATTGCAATGAGCACTTTGGTCTCTCTTTTAAATTCTGGAATAGCCCTGTAATGTCCATTTCATCTTATAGAAGGAGGGTGATATGGTAAAGAGAGAATAAGGAGTAGAGCAATTTGTTTTGGGACAGACTTAAGAAGTGGTCTAGCCAAGGTTTCGCTGCCAGGTTGTCTGGCTCACATCCCTTCCCTTAACAATTGAAGAGTGATGAAATCTTTGAGGGGGACCAAAGGAGCACTGGCTGCTTATTCAAGCAGGAGGAATTCCTCAGGATGAACTCTGAGGTCAGGTGAGGCCAAAAGAGGGATCTAAGGACACATAATCCACTATGAGAACTTCTCTGGCCCAGCGCCATCAGTCTTTGGAACCTGTTTGTTTGGAACAGATATATTTTTTATTTTTAAAATCATTTTATTGGTGGCTCATACAACTCTTACCATAACCCATCCATCCATGTGTCAAGCACATTTATACATTTGTGGCCATCATCATTTTCAAAACATTTTATTTCTACTTGAGCCCTTGGCATCAGCTTCTCAATCCCCCCCCCCTTTTTTTTAGATGACACCAAATGCATTCTGGTTTACATGGAGATTTCTAAAATGTTGCCGTGTGTGTGTATGTATTTATTTTGCTCTGGTTAATATTTTCTGCTGTCCCAGGTAATCATCCAAAAAAGAGCTTCAAAGAGTCTATTTATACCCCAAGTGCCACTGGAGTTCACTCTGTTGTTTCCCATTTATGTCCCTACACAATTCATTTTGTTTTGATTAGCACAGAGAGGACTCTTTAAAAAAAAATTCGTGTTGTCCTCACTAATGATTCTGCACTTCCATGGTAGTAGTCACATAAAAACAGACCCTTCTCTTCCTGTGACTAACACAATTATTTTCTCTCAGTGTATTATAAGTCTGTTTTAAGTTTAGAAGTAAATTTCAGGTGAAGGCTACTAAAATCATTGAGGTGCATGATTAAATGGTAAATGTTTTGTGATATGTATTTTACTGCAGTACAAAATAAATCTGCAGTGAATGTGGCCTTCGTACTGAAAGAAATCGGAAAGAGATTCTTGTTTGGGTCAGAGCTTTTAAGGTTGTGTGAGAAAGAAATTCAAATAAAACCATCTTAAACAAGGAAAAAGTTCTTGGTTTATATAACTAGAGAATTCAGAGTAAGAACCTCCCAAGAAACTCCTGATATTCAAATATTGCTACTCTCTCCCTCTCTTCCTCTCTGACCTCATTGCCTGGTTCTGCTTCCCTTGGGACCTGACCATCAGTCTTTCCCATTATGGAAGAGTCTTGTCCAACGTCCCAGAGAGGATTACCAACACCCAAGTGGCCCCCACGAGCTTCAAGATGACTAGCCTTCCATTGCATGGGCTTGTCAATAGAGGCTGCATCAGTCAGGAGTCTTTCACGTGTGTGGATCCTTGATATTGTGCCAGGCACCTCCTTGGATTTGTTCCTGGGGAAAATGCCCCCTTTTGTCCCTCCTTCACTATGCCTCTGATGTCTACCTTGCTTGAAGAAGGACAGTTGGCCATGCTAGTTAGAAACTGCTCAGTGGAAACCCACTTCAAGTGTCCCTTCTAGACGGCATAGGGAAGGACGAAAAGAAACATGGCCATAAGCAGCTTCAAGTTTTACCATTGCTCATTGACAAGATTTGGAGAAACAAAGTGGTTTTACTCTGTGAGCACAAAATACACAGTCTCAAGGAAGAATTCCAGTTGGCTCCTGTTTGGTCAAATACCTAATGCTGGACTAATCATTATGGCTGCTGGTGGAGAGTTTAGATTGGCCAGACATAAGACACATGCTCTCTTGCATGGGATCGAGGATGTGTGTGTGCTGTGATTAGGAGATTTTTGACAAGTTCTGCGGGTAGAATTAAATCAGAGCTCCCAAAGGCAGCTGGAAGCTGTTAGGGCAAAGGAGGAATAGATGCTGGGCATCGTTTTGCATGACATTGTTTTTTATATAAAAACGTGATCATAGTACATTTGGAGTATTTGTGTGTTGCTGTTTTTTTTGTTATTCATACAATCTTGATGGGCCTGCCATGGTGCATCTAATCCTCATCCAAATTCTCCTATCTGCTCTTTTTCTAAGACCAACACAAGTTTGTGAACATGACTAGTATCACGTGGGCAATCTGAGACTCTCATGGGGAACCCAACCTCATGTTGGAGTCAAATCAACTCTAGCCTTAACCTTCTGAACTCAGTGTGGGATTTTTTCATTAGAAACAGACAAAATTAGGTTATTGTGTTGCCAGGGCCTGCTCTCTCTCCCTCTCCCCCTCTCTCTTTCACACACATACACACACACACCAAACTGATCAACTGCCTCCAGCACACCGATGTTGGGTGTGGTGGAGCCCAGGTTAGCACTTTCCAAATTCTCAATCTTGCACAAGTTATCTTTTTTTTCTTTTTACTCCAGTTCCATCTTTTTTAATGGGAATAGTGGCATTCTCACCCTCATAGGGTTGTTGTGAAACTAACATGTTAATATATGTAAAGCCACTGGTATAAGGCCTGGCACACAGAAAAATTATACCAGTATTAGTGCTAATGTTGGTGTTGATTTCAGTTTTACTAGTCATATTACATGACCTGAGGCAGACTGTACATCTCTGTTCCTCAGGTTCCTCCTCTGTGAAGTGGGAACGATACACAAACATATCTAGCTCTGAAGAAGTACAACCACAATGCTCCTTCGGAGGAAGAAAGGCCAGACTTTAACTTACCTCCTTTGGACATGTTAGCAGGAAGGACCCATATAGGGAGAAGGACATCACGTTTGGTAGAGGGTCAGTACAAAAAGGAGGCCGAAACTTCCAGGAGATGAACTGGCACAGTGACTGCAACCACGGGCTCAAACATAGCGAAGAATGTGTGCATTGTGCAGGGCTAGGCTATGTCTCATTCTGTTGTTCCAAGGGCAGCTGTGTGTTGGAATTAACTGGATGGCACCTAACATAGAAACACATGGAACAGGCTACTGTAACACCGACTGAAACGTGAACTTTAAATGAAAGTCAGACATATAGACCACCAAGCATATTGCATATAAACAAGCCTAAACACCACCACCACCATCATCACCATCATCAGGTGGGAAGTGTATTAATGGCCCCAATTCATGAACCCTTATCCAGAAGGAAGGGAGCAAGACCTCTGAGGTAGGGCAAAGTCCTAACCCTGCTCTCTGTACCTCCAGTGTTGTTGGTCTGGAATCTGCAATCACTCCATCTCCCCCACTAGCTTTGCCCCATCTCTAGACAGTCAAATGCTTGATCTAAGTAGATTACCAAAGAGGTATTCTTTTGGTAGTGCAAGAGAAAAGGCCATTTCTCATGGTTTAAAGGATAGCTGAGCTTCTTGCTCCTTGTTCGAATCGGTAAAGCTGTGCTTGAAATTTTAGCCCCAACATTGAACAATAAATACTGCCTAAATCATAGTCCCAGGGAACTGGTGACAAGGTAACCATATGATAGCAATTAAGGCGGTGCCCAAAATAATGCTAAAAATGTTAAAGGTTGTTCAAGAGAGGATTCCCAGCTGTCTCCTTGATACAGCTTTGTCCTCAGTAATTTCTATTAGAACTTTATCACTGGGTCTTTTTTGTTTGTTTGTTTGGATGGAAAACTAACCTCAATTCCTTTTCCCAGAAGCAGTATTCACCTTTGTCTGAGACCATGAAAAAAGAGGGAAAAGAGTTGGATAAAATGAACACTGAACCACTTTACAAAGTTGTGTCTGTGCCAACATTGTTCCCTTATAGTGCTTGTCTTGTTGTTTGGTTGGTTGCTTTTAAACTTAAATACATATGCATTAGTAATAGGGTAGGGCAGTGTAGAAGACCCATGGATAAAGTGACCAGATTTTAAGGGAGACACCGTTGACCAGGGGGTGGGAAGGGCTTTTGATTAAAAATTTGGTCTATATGGAACAACAAAAATGTTCGTAGAATGCAGAAATAGTATTGTAATATATTTACATTTTAATTTTAAAATGCTGCCAGATGTTGTTAAATTGTTAAAAAGTGGAACGTCTGGTCACTTTACCCAAAGCACTGGAATTGGGGGGTGTTGAGCAGCAACATGGGTAAAGCAGAAAATAAAATCAAAAGTCCCAAATCCTGAGAATCCCTTGTATCAGAAAACTGCTGCAGAGGGTTTCTTTGGAAGCAGATCACCGCACTTTTCTTCTGTTGTACAGAAGGGTGGATTTGAACCAGTATTCATTAGTACATACAAGAAACAAACGCAATGTCACCAAATCTATGCCAACTGACAGTGACTCTTATAAAAGAAGGTGGACCTGCTCCTGTGAGTTTCAGAGACTCTGTTTGTGGCAAGAAGAAGTCGCTTCATTCTCTCATTAGGTTAGTAATCGAGCAGAAACCCAGGCCTTGCTTTGAACGGTTTATTGAGGTATATGGTGATTCCCATCCCTTGCGCCGCCCTCATCCCCAGGGTCTGCTCCACTAGCTTTGGACATCTGTGTAGATCCATGAAGCCATGCTCACAATTAAGCAAGAGACGTTATCACCCCTCCAGCACGCCCTGTGGAGCTTTCAGGCTCCTCTTTTTCTCCCTCTTCAACCATGTGGCCCTGATAATGAAAAGCACTGGTGTTTTAGAGCTAGAAGCAAAGGTTTTATTATATGCAGGGAGCCCCACAGAAGAGATAGGAGCGGGGATAACTCCGCTACCAAACCCGCATTTAGAACTGGAAGAGCAATTCATTGCCCCAATATGTAGACCATCAAGTCAGCCTTGTCTGAAGGGTAAGGAACTTTCAAGGAGTTCTGAGCAGACCATAAAAATAGGCTCATCTAACCTGATGGGCTTGTTACAACACCGGGAGTCTTATTATAACCAGATGGGGAAGCAAAGCACATAGACTTTGGTTGACCTTTAGGCGTCCCCAAGATAGTTTAGTGCAGTGGCTGGCCATGGAGTGCAGTGACTGGTCCTCTGGTTTCCGAAGCACAGTCAACACCCCAGACTCACCGTCATGGGCAACGCTCAAGACTGTGGACTTAAAAACCTGGGTGGGGGGGGGGGGCGCGAGGGATGAAGGGAGAGACACAAAAGGTCAAGGCAGAGGAAGCATCCGTCCTCTTCTGAGGGAGTGCAGCTTCTGGGCTGGCTCCGCGAGCAGAGAGCTGAGGCGCTGGGAAAAGTTCTGGCTCAGCGGGAGGGAGGCGTGCTCGCCAGATGGTCTTGCAACCGTGCACCCCAGGAAATGATCCATCAGGTGGAGGAGGAGGAGGAGGAGAGTGGGGCAATTCCACCCAGACGAGCCTCGAGAAGACAAATGAAGAGGTTGGGGTGGAAAACGAAATGAGATGAGATGTGCCTGGGGGACGGGGGCTGGGGGACGGGGCATTCGAAAAGAATGTCCGTTCATTCCACAGACCGCTGGGAGTACCTGAGTGGCGCACGTGGCGAAGCGCTCATCTCTGAGCCACAGTCTTCTGCAAGCGTCCAGAGGCACCACGCAAGCCCTTGGGGTGCAGTTCTCTGTACACATGCCCCCCACCCCACGCCGAGCACCACAATGAACTTCACAACGGCAACCAACAAGCACGACAGCAACAATAACACGTACTTCTGGACTTTAGAAACATATAGTTTCCCCTCTTTCCACCCCTCTTTCCACCCCATGTCGCTTGCATTCCTCACAAGCCCAGGAGTTAGCTTAAAGGAGAAGGGGGAGGGTGGCTTCCATGGGCGAGGGGCAGGGCTGCAATACGTAATCTTTGAGATGGATTCAGTACGACTGGATCTAAATAAACATGCAGCTTTATCAGCGGGAGATGAAAGTCGCCTGGTGAGCCTCTTTCCCTGAAAAGCACAGAGATTCCCCACAGGGAATCTTATCAAGGGGCTGGAGAATTCAGAAGGAGATATGAAGTAGTAGACTTAAAACATACACAAGATAGGATCTGGAGACAAATTGGCCCGAGTGAATTCCTTTGGTCTTTCCTTCTCCTTATAACACACACACACACACACACACACACACACACACACACATACACACACACACACCAACAAAAAAAAAACACCCCAAAACCTGAAATATGCCTGTATGCAGAGACAGTAGAGAATTCAGGAAACATTGCATTTCTCAAATAATGAGAAAAGCCCACGTTAGAATATGAGTAGACACAGTCACTTAAAAAGACCCCTTTCCTCTCTGGCTGTGGCTCGATGAGCATGCCTGCGTCGCTAAGCCTCAGAATCTTGAGTTTTGCTTATCTCTTGGAACTGCAGAGGGAGCCAGGCACAGTGACCCAGCGTCAAATCAGGATTCTCTGTGGGCCAAATGTGAGCTCTGCCTTCCCCCAGGGAACTGTCAGGACACCCGTAAAGAAGAGAGGAGTCTTCTGCTCGGCTTGCCTGCCTCACCCATCCCTCCTCCACCCTCTACCCTCCAGCCGAGGTGGGAAGAAGGTTTGAGAAATATGTATAGTACCCTGGGAAGTTTTGCGTTGTGGGCGTCAGAGTAGAACAAGGCTGTATGGGCTTGTCCATCTCAGAGATTGCATATTCCCACTTATTATAGATCACACTTTTGCACTTATTAATTTAGAAAATATGAGTACCTTTAATATATATATGTGTGTGTGTGTTTTGGGATGCTTGGGAAGTAGACAGTCAGACCTTTCATCCAAGGTGCCTCTGGGCATATTTCACTCTTTCCACGAGCACCAAGTGCCTAGGCCCTGGGTCCCACACAGGAGCCTGAGTTGCCCCGTGCTGCCATCAACCAAAGAAGAGCACACGCGGGTGGCTTTGAAAAACAGAAATGTGTCTATCTTTTCTACTTCTGGAAGCTGCCAGTCCAAATAAGGTTCCCCGACTTAGTGTTTCTTTCTGTAGACCTAGCTCTTAGTATTTGTGATCCATCAGTCCTGGTGGGCGCTCTCAGGGAACTGTTGGACTGCTGACCACAAGGTCAGTGGTTTAAACCCCGGCATTGGTCTGAGGGAGAAAGATGAGGTATCTGCACCCATCACGATTTAGAGCCTCAGAAACTGGCAGGGTTGCTGTGGGTGGGAATCAGCTCAATGGCGGAGGGTTCATTTGGGGTTGGCTTACATTCCTTGGCATTCCTGTGTTCATAGATGAGCTCTAACATGTTAACTTCCACTAACACCCTTCCCCACCTTCACTCTTAGGGGCTCTGTATCTAAGCTGCTCTTTTTATACCTCAGATTTTGGAGCCTATCCTACTCCGATGTGGCCTCAACAACAAAACAAAGCAAGCCCTTATTCACCAACAGGATAGTATTCAAGGGTACAGGGGTTAGGACTTTGGTCTATATTGGGGGAGGACATAATTCTAAACGTGTACATTCTTTTACTATTCTCTTTCTACAATTAGTGTTCTAATATCCACATATGTTCTCTTTTCCACAAGGACATGATATTCTATTTGACGTAAATTAGAAAATTCGAATGGACAAATAGGAATAAAACCACTGTTCACGTATTGCTGAATAGCCTTCAGAACTTTTACATGTAAAACCAAATGGAAGATTACACCCTCTTCTCTTTTTTTTGTGGGCATCACTGCCCTCTGGTGGTCGTGGGAGCTCTCCAGCCTTGCTCCTGGAGAGCCGCTGCTGGATTTGAATCGCCAAGCCTGTGGGCTGCAGTCCCGCACTCAACCACTACGCCACCGAGGCTCAGCCCTACACCTTCTTCTTTTTTATAGCATACACTTTCCCAGTTATTAATTTTAAAAATACTTTATTTTCAAAGTTTTATATATACATAAATCTTTTATATATACATAAATCTTTTATATATACATAAATATATGATACAATGTGTTTAATTCAGAAACCTTGGTAGCATAATGGTTACATATTGGGCTGCTATCAGGTAAGCAGTTTGAAACCATGAGCTGCCTCTCAGGAGAAAGTTGAGGCTTCCAACTCCTCTCAGAGTTACAGTCTCAGAAACCCGCAGGGGCAGTTCTACCCTGTCCCACTGGGTCTCTGTGAGTCATAATGCACTCAATGGCAGTGAGCTGCTCACATCACAACCCTGCCTTAAACGGATGACCTGGCTCTTTCTAGTACTCTATTATTATAACCAACCTGCAGCTAAATCTTGGTGCAAATCCTCGACCAGTTTCCTTGGGATCAATGCCCAGAGGTGTTGACTCAAAGGGTGTCTGTCCATGTTTCTGTGACTTCTCGGAATGATGGTTCCCAAATTTGTTTGAATCACTCCCCTCGCTAACACTCAGTCTCAGTTTTCATTCAGCGTTTTCCCTTCCACACAAATAGCTTAAAAGGGTGTCTCTTTGTGGTTTTGTGTGCACTTCTCTAATTACTAGTGAGATTGAATGATTTTTTTCATATGTGTGTCATCCCTTTATTTTTCTTTCACTCAGTTCCTATTGATGTTTTTTGCCCATTTATTTTCTAGTTTGATATTCATACATTTCTTTGTGAGAGACTTCCTTTCTTTCAGATGCTTTTGCAATAGTCCTATTGGCATGTAACGCACATGCCATAAAATTAAATAGCTCAATCATTTTTAGAAGAGTTATACAATCACCACCACATTCAGGTTTAGAACATTTTCTTCATTCTTTTAAAATCTTCTTATTGGGGGCTCAGATAACTCTTTTCATAATTCATACATGCCTCCATTGTGTCAAGCACATTTGTACTTTGTTGCCATCATCATTCTCAAAACATTTCCTTTCTACTTGAACCCTTGGCATCAGTTCCTCATTTTTCTCCTCCATCCCCACATTCCATCCCTCATGAACCCTTGATAATTTATAAATTATTATGATTTTGTCATGTCTTACATAGTCTGACGTCTCCCTTCACCCATTTTTCTGTTGTCCATCCCCCAGGCAGAGGATTATATGTAGATCCTTGTAATCGTTTCCCCCCTTCTACCTCTCCTTACCCCTCCCCTCCTGATAATCACTACTCTCATTTTTGGTCTTGAGAGGCTTATCTGTCCTGGATTCACTGTGTTTCCAGTTCTGATCTGTACCAGTGTGCGTGCTCTAGTCGAGCCAGATTTGTAAGGTAGAATTGGGATCATGATAGTCGGTGGGTGGGTGGGTGGGGGAGCATTAAAGAACTAGGGGAAAGTTGTATGTTTCACCGGTGCTATACTACACCCTGATTGGCTGGTCTCCTCCTTGTGACCCTTCTGCAAGGTGATGTTCGGTTGCCTACAGATGGGTTTTGGGTCTCCATTCCACTCCACACTCCCCCTCATTCACAATGATAAGATTTTTCGTTCTTTGATGCCTGTTACCTGATCCCATTGACACCTTATGCACACACAGGCTGGTGTGCTTCTTCCATGTGGGTTTTGTTACTTTTCAGTTAGATGACCACTTGTTTATCTTCAAGCCTTTAAGACCCCAGACACTATGTCAGTCTTTGGGTTCCAGTAATTCCTATCAGTTACGTTGTCCTTGATCAAGCCCTATCAGGTCTCCTATACCCTTTTCACCACCTACTTTTGGATCACTTGCTGTTTCCTTGTCCCTGGGTTTATTTACAACCACTTCCTTTCCCCCACCTCCTCCTTTCCCATACCCCCCCAACCATTGGTTCCCATTGTTTCTCCTCCAGATTTTTTATCCTGTCTAGCTTATCTAGATAGAGCTGCAGAGATAATAATATGCACAAAAAGCATGACAGAGCAAAGCAAAGCAACAAAAGAAAACATAGCAGCAACAACAAACCAATGACAAAAAGAAAAAAAAAAGAAAGAAAAGCCTGTAAATAGTTCAAGGTCTATTGACCTTGCGGAGTGTTTTCCAGTTGAGTCTGATGGGGTGCCATGCCATGGTCCCAAAATCTATTTTTGGTATTCCCTTGGGACTTCCTTGCTCTGCTCCCCTTGCTGTTCTGTTGCCCTCAGTGTTTTGCCTCGGTGTGGCAGAGTCAGATTGGGAGTAATTCCCACACTGGATCACTAGTGCTATCCCCGATGGGCTATCGATCAGTGAGAGATGTTGTGTCTCATAGTGGGGCCGGTCATATGATCCTCTCTATGCATTGGCTGCTCTGAGCAGGGATATTGTCCTCAAGGGTGGGTGGACCAGAATGTGCTCCACTCTCTCTTCTTCCCCCTTCTTTTGCTCCTATGTGCTCTGATCAGACATGTTCCTCGCCCTGAGCTAGAGCTTCAGGGCTGTCCTCTGAAATGAATTCTTCTAGAGGGCATTTTCTTCATTGTTGTACTCATCATTATTAGTTGCCCATCCCTCAACCTAACCTCCCCTGCCATACACCGCCCCAAACCAGGAACCCAGTTACTCACTCTATAGATTTACCTATCCTGGATTTCATATACAGAAAAATAGCTTAAAAAAACAGAAACTAGCAACGATAAAAAGGAAGACAGATGAAAGCCTCCATTGAAAAGAAAGCAGCAAATATTAAAATGTAGAGTAAATTTAGATAGGTCATAAGGGAGTTCAAATAAGAGCACGCTAAGTTCTAACCTAAGTGCACTGCATCATCAACAAACCGTTTTCCAATGTATCCTGTCTGTGTGATAGAAAGGCTATTTACCTCCCTGGTTCATGATCAGAGGCCATTCACCAAGGACTTAATCAGTGTGTATTTCCCCTTATGCTTTTTTTTCTTAAAAACTGAAACAACTTTAAAATGAGTCAAAAGGGAAATCAAATGATAAGGTACTACATTTTGACCTCGCTCCATCTGCCATAATAGACTTTACAATGCTCTCTGCCTGGCAAGGGGCCTAGTTCATATCCAACAATGCTCAGAGGAGGATTATGGACCCTGCAAATAGATTTTGAGCTTCCACTGTCATCCACAGTCTTTTGAAAACCAGGTGTTCACAATTTAAGCTCCGAAACCATCCTCTCCTCCAGATTTTGGATTGTATGATTTACAACCCTTGGATCACATAGACTGGGGTGCTTTTTCCATGTGGACTTAATGGACACCTCACTGAGATGGCTGTTTGTTAGAAAGAAAAAAAAAAGCTTTTAAGACCCCAGATTCTCTTCTTTCGTGTACCAATAAAACTGGCCTTCTGCTTAAGTGAGTGTGAGGTGGGATTTTTGCCACCTGAGATTTATTTTTAACTATGACAGCTTCTCATTTAGCTCTGGACATCTTTGCAAGGAAGCCAAGGGTGGTGCAAGCACATAAGGTTAGTGTTTTCCTGGTCTGGGTACCAAGGTGGTATCTTACCTCTAGAGTTGTTGACAGGTGCCATTGAGTCAATTCCAACTTCTGTGACAGGACGGAATTGCTCCCTTGGAGTTTCTTGACTGTATGGAAGCAGATGACCGAGTCTTCGCTCCGTGGAATTGCTGACTGGGTTCGACCCTCCAGCCTCTTAGTTAGCAGTCTAGCAGTGAACCATTGTTCCATCAGGGCTGGGGCTGCCTTCATTAACTGTTTTCAAATCCTTCCGCTTTATCTGTGTTGGCTCACTTTTCTCATCTGTAGAAGAGGTTGTTAAAGAGAGAAACTCTAATGACTCCTCTACATCCATAAATCTTGGCTCTGTGATAAAACTGTGTCAACACTTCAAGTTAATCTGAATTTCTGTCTCCAACTGCCACCTCTACAACTCAATGACAAATGATACCCCCCTTTTTTTTTTTTGAAAGTTGAAATCCAAATCAAAAAGACCATAATATGCTGTAAAGGACAAGCTGATAGGGCAAGACTATCTCTAAAACACTGCAGGAAGTAGCTTCCTCCGGAAGTGTGTTAATGAGGTGAATCGTATCTTAATACATGAACTAGTGCGACTATTGTATAGATGTAGTAATAAATATTTTGCTTTGAAAAGGTCTGCCATTCCAGCTTCGCTGAGCTAAAGTAAACCAAGATGCTAATTATGTCAACAGATGACACAAGTGTTTAAATGTGATGCTGTCTGCTCTCAGAAGAGGAACAGAGACAGTAGGAAGAAAAGCTGCTCACACTCCCACTTCCCCTTAGTCAGAGCTCCATTATTTAATTTGATGACTTGGTACTTCTCAGAACTTCAAACACAGTCACGGAATGACAGTTCTGAAATGCAAATTTGACTCTGTAACTCTTCAGCTTCCAATTCTTCATGAATTTCCCAATGTCTTCAGGACAAAGTCTGCACCCCGTAGGATAGCGTTCAAGCCCACCTGTGAGGTGAACCCTGCTCTAATTCCATGTTGCAGCCACAGCACCTGCCATTTCAACCTCAATTCCCCTAAACAGATAGGTGAATGCGTGGAAAACACTAACCATTCCACAGGTTGTCGCATTTATGCCATCGACTCAATTCTGACTCGCAATGCCCTGCTATGAGTAGAAATGCCCAGAGGGTTTCCTGGTCTGTAAATCTTTATAGAGACAAATATCTAGGTCCTTGCCTTCAAGAGTGGCTGGAGGTTCTGAGCGACCGACTTTTCAGTCAGCAGTCAGGCACTTAACCACTGTATTAGCAGAACATTCTTCCTGGCATTTAATCAATGTTGGCTGTAACTGGAGTTGTTCTTTGGTGCCATTGGGTCTGATCCAACCCAGAGTGACCCAATGTAAAACAGAATGAAACACTGCCCAGTGGTGCACCAACTTCACAGTCGTTCATATGTTTAAGCCCATTGTTGTGGCCACTGCATTCCTCTAACTCGTTGAGGTTCTTCGTCTTTTTTTAGGTGCTCTTCTACTTTATCAAGTTTACTGTCCTTTTCTGAGGACTAATGTTTCCTGATAGTGTGTCCAAAGTATATGAGATTAAGTCTTACCTCCTTGCTTCTTTTTAAAAAACTCTTATTAACTTTTTATTATTTTAAGCCTAATTTATTCCCGAGCCATGAGTTTTTGCTTCTTCAGTTTCTTCTTTTTCTTCTCTGCAATCTCCTCTTCTGGTTTAGGAACAATTTGCTCTTTTTCAGTCAGGATCACCTCAATGTGGCAGGGGGAGCTCAGGTATGGATTGATCCGACCATGAGCTCCGTGAGTCTGGCGGCGCCTCTTGGGGGCTTTGTTCACCTGGATGTGCTCAATGACCAGAGAATCCACATGTAACCCCTTAAGTTCAGCATGACTTTCTGCATTTTTAAGCACATGAAGCAAAAAGCCAGCACTCTTTTTGGGCCACTGACCCTGGGTCCAACCCCACTGTTTGGCCTGGGCACACCTACCAATGCCCACCATCGTAACATCAGAAGGGCACACACTGCTTCTGCCAAGATGACGTCTTTCAAGTATTTGGTGGCGTTCCGGATGTGCATGCCTTTGATGGTTTGAGCAGTTTCACGGGTGTTCTTGAAATGGACCCGGAGGTACAACCCTCTGGATTTACAGGATTTTGTAGGGTTTTCTGAGTCAAGTGAGTAGCGAACTACTTTGGCAAGTCAGTCAACGAACCCCCTTCGCAGTTCGCTGACGCAGGTCGCGCGGCTCCCACTTTCGAGCGCTCCACCTCGTCTCCCGGCCCAGAAACCATTATCTCCGGAGAGGAGTTATAATTTAGGGAGTTCTCCTCTCAGGAATTTTGAAAAAAGCAGCACTGAGGTCCAGATGGCCGCGTTTTGCAGTGGACTGAACACCAAGTTCCACACGGAACACCGCCTCCTTGCTTCTAAAGAGCATTCTGGTTGTACTTATTCCGAAATAGATTTGTTTATTCCTTTGGCAACCCATGTTACTGGCAGCATCATAATTTCAATGCATGGATTCTCCTTTGGTCAACCGTATTCAATGCCTGGCTTTCACATGTATGTGAGGCAGTTGAAGATACCATTCATTGCATGGCTCAGGTTACAGTAGTCCTCAAGGAAACATCCTTGCCTTTCAATACGCAAAGAAGGCTGGTGCAGCAGATTCACTCTCTGCAATGTGTCCTTTGATTCTTTGACCAGGCTGCTTCCATGGACATTGGTTGTGGAGCCAAGCAAGATGAAATGCTTGATAACTTCATTCTTTTCTCTATCATGATGACTATCACTGGAACGATACAAATATTTAAGCACTTGACTACTCACCCAAAGATTGATGGCTCTACCCGCCTGAGAGGTGTCACAGAAGGAAAGGCTTTCATCTGCTTGTGTTAGGTAAAATAACACAAGATGAAAAGAAGGGAAAAGCCAGGGTTACTTCTCCCTACTTCACGTGTCTTCTACAGCAAGAACAATGACTCTTCAGTGGTTCCAGGAGGTCCACAGTGGTTTCAGTTTCTACCCTTTTCCCTTCTTCTTGTGGCAGAGAGGACTTGCTGTGAGTGCCATTCTCTGGATTGTCTCACCAGTCTTTGTTGAACTCTCATTGGTTTTCTTGATCATATGACCAATCCTCTGCATTACATTCCCTCTGTTGTAAGTGTTTATAGTGGTATGGTTTTCCCAGACGCCCTGAATGGTTCCCATGACTTGCTCTCACAGCTTAGGCTTCTGCATCTGCCCTTCCTCGGCCCCTCAATCTCAAGACCAACTTCTATTCATCCTTTAAGACTTTGCCACCTCATCTCAATGCCACCTCATCTTTGCAGTTAGGTTCTCCTTAGAGGACAAATTAGGTGTACCTTTGCTAGCCACATCGATCTCATAATAAGCTGTTTATTCTTGAAAAGTTACACTACTTGATTTTCTGAAGAGCAGGTATATGGTCTTATTCAACATGGGATGGCAAACCCATCCTCTAGAAGATGTTCCTAAACTATTCATTGAATAAATAATTAAGTTGTGATTAGTAAAGCAGTTTTCAAAGCCAGGTGAAAATACGACAGAATTTTATTGGGACGGACTGGACAAGTTCCCCACTCAGTAATCACGTCCCTTCTTTCTAACCAAACCCTAGTTCTGATTGGAGAATGTGCCCAACCACCTGGAGTACTTTTCTGGCTTCCCTTGCAACTTCCTGTAGTCATGTGACAGTTGTAGCCAATGAAATAAGTAGAAAACAGTTGGGCATTTATTGGGAAGGTCAGTTTTTTCTTATAAAAGGAGAAAACCACAGCTGCACTACCCCTACCATGTGGGTATATTATCCATTGTTTTTCCCTTTTACCCTCCTGAATCAAAGACAGCGCAGTCATAAGTAGACGGCCCATATTGTTGTTAGGTACCATCAAGTCAGTTCTGACTCCTATCGACCCGACAGGCAGCCGAACAGAACCCCACCCGCTCCTGTGCCAGCCTCACCGTTGTTATGCTTCAGCCCACGGTTGCAAGCTCTGGGTCCACCCATCGCTTGGGAACCTTTCTCTTTCTTGCTGTTCTTCAACTTTCCTAGGCATGAGGTCCTTTTCCAGGAATTTCTCTTTCCCGAAGGACACGAGATGACGTTTCACCATCCTCACTTCTAAGGAGCATTCTGGATGTACTTCTTCCAAGGCAGATTTGTTTGTTCTTTTGGCAGTGCTTGGCACCTTCAACATTCTTTGCCAGCACCATAATTCAAATGCATCCGTTCCTTTGTGGTCTTCCTTATTCAATGGCCAACCATCATGTGAGGTCATTGAAAATACCCGGGCTTGGGTCCTTTGTTCTCAAAATGACATTCTTGCAAGTGATTTAAGGAGTTCGCAGAAAAACAGTAGGGTGTTCCTTACAAAGAAAATCTGCAAAAGAACAATTCTGTCCTGGGAGAGGGGGTAAAAAAAGGCATATATCTCAATATATCTGTTAGGTAAAATAACACAGGATTATCTTGAGATATTTACCTGGGTAGAAATCATTAAGAATTGTCTTTACAAACTTTGTTGGGATGTTTCTATGTTTCTCTTTTCCTTATTTGTTTATTGCTCTTTTGTATAAAGAAAAGCTTCATCCAACACCATTTTTTCTTTGATCGGGGAATAGACTGCATTTCAGCCAGTTCTCGATTTCATGAACCCTGCTTTGTTCCTGTGTGAAGCTGACTGTTTGTGGGCAGCTTCTTCACAGGTCAGATTTCAATCCACTGCAGAGACTCTCTGGGACACAGAGCCCTTATTCACCTCACTTATCCTCTCAGCCATGGGGTTTCTTTGTTGTTGTCTGAGTTAGGCAGACACCCTGTCTTCTGCTGCTTGGAATGAAGAGTTCTTGATGGGGAAGCCCTCTCCACAGGTGTTAATATTTATGAAACTGGTTTTTTAGCATTTGAACTTCAGAACATCTGGCTGGATTGGACTGCTAAAAAATGACAGCATTTCTGAGTAGTAAATGAAAAGCCCACTGGAAGCACAGATGTTAGTCTGGGTCTCACCTGTTCTTAATGAAGGGTGATGGCTTTGAAACAGGATGGAGCAAGACGAAGTGTACAGGGTGGGCTATGACTCAGTCTTCCAGGTCTACATGGGTCCTTTGACCATCCGACTCCTTTAAGGGCCCTTCCCCTCTGTACTCATCTTTGCCTCACTGCCATCCCTTCTTCTCCCCTTTCACTCGGATACCTCCCCAAGCCTTCCTTATGCACATGAATAATCTGATTAGAAAAGTTCGTGTCTCTTTAAACCTTCATCATATCTAGCAGGGGTGGAAGACTGGATTTCTTGGGCCAAATCCAACCTACAAAACAAACAGACAAAAACTTAAAATTATTTTTTAAATGTTGCAAAAAAGAAGCAGCAGGATGAGGCTGAGAAGTGATTGAGACCATCTATAGCTCACAGGGCCTAAAATGTTTCCTATCCAGCCCTTTATAGAGAAAGTTCTTAGCCTCTCTATCTCCTAGACAGAATTATAGGCACAAGAGAGGGATGGAGTAAAACTTTCCAAGATCTGAAGCTTCGGGCCACCTCAATCTGATACAAAAGAGACAAAGCTACAGTCCTGAAACTGAGGGTTGGTAACTTAGTCCATAGGAAGTTGATGCTTTGCTGATGTTTCATAGACTTTGTCTAGTGCCTTTATTATCATGGAGTTTCTAGAAATTAAGCATAAACTGTGTGTTAGTCTGGGTGGACTAGAGAAACGAAATCTATAGACACTCACATGTGTAAGAATAATTGAATATTGAGAAAACATCCAGCCCAGTCTAAATCAAGTCCATAAGTCCTATAGTAACCCATATGTCTGATACCAATCTATAAAGTCCTCTCCAGACTAACAAAGTGCATGAAATGATGCTGACTGCAGGAAGATCACAGGCCAGTGGGTGGGAAGTCTTGTGGATCCAGCGGCAGTGGAAGCATCTCAGCACCGGTAGGGGTCTCCTCGTGGTTCCTCCAGCGTGACTCTGACTGCATCAGCATAACTATATCAGGCTCCTTATCTGTAGCCTCACAGGGAGTGTGCCAAGAGAGAGAGTGTGTTTCCAGAGTTCCCAGAATACTCAGGAGAAGGCCATACCCACACAGAGGCCTCACTGGCTATCACATGATTAACAGGCTAGGCTCCACCCCTTCACTCTTAATCCTCTCAAACTGACGAATGATTATCTAACTACCATATTGTGCTAATAATAATAATAATAATAATAACCAATTGCTGCCAACTTGAACTCAGGATGACCCCATGTGTGTCAGAGTCTCACTGTGCTCCATGGGGCTCTCAATGATTACTTTCTAAGAAGTAAATTGCCAGGCTACTCTTCTGAGGCACTCTGGGTGGACATAAACTTTTACCCTGTCAAGTTAGCAACTGAGCCCATGTTTACCATTTACCCTGCCCATGCCCATGGATTCTATGATATTTACTACTCAGGGAGCAACGTGCTAGATATGGCAGAAAGTACTTTTCATATATATATGAAAAGTGGTGTATATATATCCATATATATCACTTAATTCCCACAATAACTCTTACGATTGAATATAGGCACTATCCCCAATTTGTGAGTAAGGAAAAGAAAAGGCTGCCAATGGAATTATTTTAAAATACACAACTAGCAAGGGGAGGTACCTGGATTCAAATTCATGACTGACACTCGCATGTCACCTTCATCCCATATTGCTTTGCAGTTTTAACAAAGAACAGAAGAGTAGATTTTCTTTCCGGAGTCCTGTAGAAGTTTCTTGATTTTCGAGCATGTTTGTCTCTGCTTCTGAGTTCTCCTGTTTCCCATCTTCCAGCCCCAGTCCTCCCTTCCACTTCCTCTCCTAACGTTAGACCTGACATGGGAGTGGAGGGAGAGGAGGACGCAAGCAGTACGGGGTGCTTGGCTGTATTATGCAACCATATAATAGATCCCAGTCCTTCAGGAAGCTTGACAAACTGGAATATGTGTTTAGATTTCCAAACTCGAAGGCATTTCGGAGCGAAGAGGAGCTGGCTGTACTCCCCAGATGGGTTACAAATGGTTTGACCCTTCTGTGTATGGTAGGGTTGCAGCTGCTGCTGGAATACAGCTGTTTACAGAAGTCATCGAGGAGAATATGCAGGGAATGTCAAAGTTGTGGGCCAGCTTCTTTCTTCCTCAGAGTGAGAGACTGCCTGACCTGTAAGCTTCTAACCTTTTCAGAAAGACGTTAAGGAGTTCCAGAGGGTTCAAGGCTCCATCCCTGAAAACACAAGCTTGTGGTGCAGTGTGCAGATGAGTGTGTATTTGTTTCCTGTGGCTGCTATAACAAATTACTACAAACTGAGTGACTTTAAGCAGTCAGAATGCTCCTTATAAGCAAAGATGATGTGTTAATTTGGATAGACTAGAGAAGCAAATCCATAGAAACTCGTATGTGTATAAGAGAGAGTTTTATATACAAGAACAACTTTACATTAAGAAAACATTCCAACCCAGTCCAGTCCAAGGTCATAAGTCCAATATTAACCCTCTTCAGACGCAGGAAAAGTGTTGTGAAGCCAAATGCAGAATGATCACAAGTCAGTGGGTAGAAAGTCTTTAGATCCAGTGGCATTATAAGTATCTCAGCGCTGGCAGGGCTCTTTCTGTGGTTTCTCTGGCTTCAGATGTCTGGTAGCATCAGGCTAAGTCCGTGTGTCTTCTCTTCAGGGATGTCTCACAAGAAGTCAACCTTGTCAGTTGAGGGTCTCCAAGCAAGTGTTGTCAGTTGAAAGTCTCCAAGAGAGATAGTGTCTCTGCTTCCAAGAAGAAACTACATTTCCCAGAACTCTCAGGAGAAGGCCACACCCACACAGAGGTCTCATTGGCTATCTGCAGATTGACAGGCTAGACTCACCCCTACACTCTTCATCCTCAAATTGGCACCAGTGGGGGTGATGGCACAGGTCGTGAGACTTCATCTATGTGCTTTGGACATCTTACCAAAAATATCAATGCCTGGAAATGGACGCATGCTTGGTAAAGTGGAAAGTCAGTGAAAAAGAGGAAGACCATCAAGGTGATGGGTTGGCACCGTGGTTGTAACAATGGGCTCAAGCATAAAATTCCTGCGAGGTTGTCACAGAACTGTACAGTGTCCTATTCTGCTATGCAAATTGCTGCTGTGAATTAGAGACAATGCAGTGGCATCAAGCAGCATCAGCATTTCAAGGGACTGCAGTCTCTGCCACCATCTTCACATGGCCTCCTCCACTTTGGTCTAAAACAGCGGTTCTCAACCTGTGGGTCACAAGCCCTTTGGGGGTTGAACAACGCTTTCACAGGGGTCGCCTGGTTTGTGACATTAGCAAAATGACAGTTATGAAGAAGTAACAAAAATAACTTTATGGTTTGGGGGTTAGCACCACATGAAGAACTGTATTAAAGGGTCGGCCTGGCATTGGGGAGTTTGGGAACCACTGGTCTAGATGCTCCTCAGTGTGTTTTTAGGGACACTTGTCTTTGGACTTGGGGGCCCCCAGCCTAATTCAAGATCTCCTGATCTAGAGATCCTTATCCTAATTATATCTGCCCTGAGCCTATTTGCAAATAAGTTTTATTCATAGGATTAGGATGAAGGCACGTCTTTCTTGGAGGCCACCATTCAACCTCCCAAAGGTGGACATAAGCATGGGAACAGAATAGGAAAGCGACTAGGACAGGGAAAAGAACCGTTGTCAACTCAGTGATTATGTTGTCCAGCCAGCCCCAGTCACATGTTTTATTCAAGGAGGCATACAACCTTGGCAATAAGCAAAAAATAAAACGTGATTCATGTCAAAGGTATTAAAACACCAATAACTGAAAAAAGCAGGGGGAGAGAGTAGGCACTTTAGGTTGCTTAAATAATGAGGAATAAAGAGTTAGGCATCCCAGCACTGACATACTGCTCTATCATCATGTAGACACCATGCAGGATCCAGCAACTGTTCTACTCCTTCTACTCATTGTCCGGTCACTCCTTGGTTCAATGGCCCATCATTAAAGTCACCAGAGGGTTCATCCAGGCCATCAATGCTGTGGCCAGGCATCAATATTTCAGGCAGGAAGCAGGACAAGGACAATGACCTGTGAGTCTACTCACTTAAGGGGTTTTCTAGATGACCTACCCTGTGTCTACATGTCATTGATCAGAATCTGTTAACCCCTAGCTGCAAGGGAAGGTAGGGAAAATGTGTGTGTGTGTGTGTGTGTGTGTGTGTGTGTGTAATCCGGGCACATTGTTATGCTGAATAAAATCAAGCTTACAATAAAATTTAGTTTCAAGGAAGAAAAAGAGAACAGATACTGGGTAGGCAGCTAGCACTCAAACATATGGACTTTACAAATCAATCAAGTCTTACCAGGCAGAGAACACTAACATCCCTCCTCTGTCTGGGTTAATGACAGTAGGGTTACTTGGTACATAATGCTGTCAGCCTCCCACGTGACCCAAATGAATTGGGAATCTTAAGGAATCGTGGTGGATTTCAAGTGAGATACTCACCTCAACCTCAGGAGTTCAAAATCACCAATAGTTCCAAAGGAGAAAGATGAGGTGCTCTCCTCCAGGAAAGAGTAATGGTCTCAGAAACCCTCAGGCGCAGCTCCGCTCTGCCTATTGACCTTGCTATGAGTCAGAATAGATTTAATGGTCGTGAGTTTGAGCAAGGAAGCCCCAGCAACAATCTGAACCAGCTGAAGTCTTCTGCTGGATGTCTGATTCACAGACTTTAAATTTATCAACCCCACAATGCAATGAAGAAGAGATTTCTTTATATATATAAAGAAATATATATAAGGGTATATATATATATATACACACAATTAGTCTTACTTTTTATATAACCCAAACCAAGCTAACACTGTTACAGTACTCCTATTTACATATGAGAAAAACTGATGCTCCATGAGGTCAAATAGATTTGTGAAAAAATGTCAAGACTAGAAAGTGTCAGAGCCCAAGTTTGCACCAGGTCTGGCTATCAAGGTCAACATGGGGAGCCTTGAAGAAGCTGGAAGGAGGGATTTAGTTCCATGCAAGCACAGTGACTATAGACATGCCAACCAGGCTCCCTTCTCTTATGTCACTGCATTCACGGACAATACAATATTGATTTGGCAACTCTCTTGGGTGTATTTTCCTACGGCTTTTGTACATAGACAAGTAAAAATGTTTTCATAATTGCCTCTCTTCCTCCTTAGCTCACAGCCTTCTACAAATAAGTAAGACTTCTGGAACTTTTTAAATTGAAAACTGACTGATGGACACATAAGGACTGCCCCAGAGACAGAAAGCTGATCATGAGTCCGTGCCCAGTGCCTCAAAGCACTGCTTCTCTGTGACTGAACATTCATTCAGTCCTCTTCCCCATCCCTCTGCCTTTCTGTGTATCAGGATTTTTGCTAGAATACTCACCCCGCTCTCTGCTTACTTCCTCCAAAATCTCACTTAAGTGTTCTTTTCCCCAGACTGCTGCTTCTCAGGCTGCTCTTGCCCACAGAACTCGCTTGCTTAACCTCTTTCTTGCTCTCTTTCTCAGGCTCTCTCTCTCTCTCTCCCCCCATTTTAGTTCTCAAAGTCTCTCTCTCCCCATTTCAGTTCTCAGGATTTCTCTCTCTCCCCCCACTCCTCCCAGCTTTGGACTATTCCATATTTTGTCTTTGGGACCCACCTTAGGCTTTACATGTTTTGAAAACCAACGGTCAGTCCATGTTTCTTTAAGCCCCTCAACAGCACAATCACCTTCACCCCACACTTCTTTCAGAACCGACTCACTGAGTATATATGTACTGGAAATTTTCCACATACACATGTACACAGACATGCATTGCATGTACATACACACACATATTACAGTTCAGTGTACTTATTCAGGATACTGAGGTTAAGGGGAAAGAAGTGGTCATGCCAAGCAGAGGCAGCGTATCTTTGTGGGATTTTTCCTAGCTTCCCTTCTCCGTATGACGCACCGCAGCTGGCTACCCTTGCTGTGAAGAGAGAATTCTGCCAGAGTGGGAAAAATAGCCCAGAATTTGTTCCTACTACTCCCTTCTCGCCTCAGCTTCCCTCCACCCCACAGGAAGAACTTCCACCGATAATCTGTGTACCTTCAATAAATGGGACTGTTTACAAACCTCAAGCTCTCCTCACTGTCATCAGGTTGATCCCAAGTTAGAGTAGGCCTGTCGAGAGGGATAGAACTGCCTCTGTGGATTTCTGAGACTGCCACTCTTTAAGGAGAAGAGAGCCTCATCTTTCTCCTCGTGATGTCATGTCCTTCTCTGGGGTGGAGAAGAGGGTGGAGACAGGTCCGGTGGATAGTCCCTCTGCCTGCAATTCTTCAGTATCCTGGAAAGCTCATTTTCCTGGACTTGTCCAGGTGGATGCCATTTCTGCATCTACCACCTTTCAAGAGGATCCTCGACAGAGTGGTGTGGAACTCAGGTGTCTTTTAAAGGGCAGCAAGTCCAAAGTGGAGTGAGGCCAGTGAATGGCCAGTGACGTCCAGGCTTCCCTGGACTCTTCTGATGCTGGCATGGAAAGATGAAGCTGTGTGCCTCTGGTGGGCTTGTGCCTCTTCCAACCTTTGCCTTCTGACCTGGGCAGCCGAACTGGCAAGAGTAGACACTTTATTATATGTCTTTTGTTAATCCACAGACTCTGCCACCATCAGATGCCATCAAGTCAACTCTGACTCCTGGTGACCGTGACCCACAATTGTCGAAGTATATTAGTCCCTGTGTGTGCAGCACTGGGGGCCACGGATGCCAGGGTGGCCAGAGTGTGTAGGCATTCTTAACATTCAGGTGACTGGAGTTGTCAGAAGTGCCTTGGACGAAAGGCCTGATGTTCTGATTTTGAAAGGGCACAGCCTGGAAGGACTAGGGGGCACAGTTCTCTCGTTGAGTAGAAATTGAGCTGATGGCCAGTGGCTGCTCTGAGTTGCCCTGAGTAAGTACCACAGTCCCTGGGACACTTGGAAAGAAACCCGCCGCAGACATGTTAGCAGGGCCTGTTTCCTGACTCCAGCTAACTCAGCCTAGTCGAATTGCCTGGTGCTGCTGGCCATTGACTTTTTAATCCCCAAATGTTCACTCGAGGACAGCTCTTGATTTCTGTCTGTTCAGACCAAGGTGTGATCAAAGAGCCATTTCTGCTCTCCAATTTTCCTCTTGGTCTTGAAACGCAGCCAACCTCACCAAACCCTGGGCTTACCAAAAATTAGGTGAGTGTGATGTCACTGTTGGAGGCGAAACACTCAGTTTTGTCACCAGAGAATAGCCTTGCAGGACTCTGCCCACCAGTCAGGAAATGACACCCTGCAGGGGAACACGGCTTTCTTTGTAATGCCCTTACACTGGCACGGTCATCTGGTCCACGGGATGCCGCTAAGAGATGGGCTGTGAAAGTAGCCTCTGCTTTCCAATAAATACTACCAAAAGGGCAGCATTTTCTGTTTGTCCAGAAGAAATATTCCAGAAGAAATGCTAGTTCAATGGTGTCTTAGTTTCCAATTTTAATCCTTTAATATCACCCTTCCAATGGTCTGAATATTAGCCTCTGTCCTTATTTATAAAGGGGAAGGAAGATGGCAAAAAAAATTCTGCTTAAGAGATGGTCTCCCAAGATCAGACTTGTTATTAAGAATTACTAGCTTTTCTGAGAAAAATTTTAAAAGGATGATTAGGTTTTTGAAATGAACTTCAAAACTCCGTCTATGGATCCTCCCCTAAAAACGGAGCACCACAGCAATTTGGTGGTGGTGGTGGTGGTGGTGTTGAGGGGTATATATTTCTGCAGGAGTCCCTGAGTGGTGCAGTTAATACACGTGACTGATAACTGAAAATGTCGAAATCAGAGTCCACGTAGAGGTGCCTGGGAAGGAAGCCCGAAAGTTTCTGAAAGATCAGTCCTGGATACCTGATCGAGCCTATTTCTACTCTCATATTCAGGGGGTCACCAGGACTCAAAGTCTACATGATGAAAACTGTTTTCTTCTTATTTTTTTATACCCGGCAGAGGAGTGTTCTCATTTCTGTCAGGGAGGATCTAGAGAACAAGTTGCTTCAGCCTCTATTTCATGAAAATGAAGTAAAGATCGACATGTAAATGCATTTAGCAATGTGACAGCACCTGTTAGATGACATGAGAGAAATTCAAAGAGGGGGTGGAAAGGAAGTTGGAAATCTACCGCTAATCAAGAGGCACCTACCACCATGGAGAAGAGTCGACTTAGAAATGCAGGACCTACTGTGATAGGACGCGACTCAAGCTGAGGAGAAACAGCTGCAAACACCCGGGAACCACCACCTTTTTTGCAGAAAGAGGAATCTGCAAAGTAGGAGTCTAGGCGCAATGGAAGTTGCCAAACAGGAAAGGCAGCACTGGAAGATCAAGATGCGAGGCACTGGGTCCCTGCGATGGACAGTGGTGACCCTTGTGCAATGATCATCAGATGGTCTGCTGTGCTGGGAATGGCAAATGGAAGACCATGACATTCCATTCATCTGAAAGGCACTGCTGTCAGGGACCGGGTAACATCCATAGGTCTAAATGTAAGAGGTGTTAATCAAATGATAATTCAAGTTTACACAGGAAGAAATGTTAATAAGATGATTATTCAAGTTTACACACTAACCACTCATACCACACAACCACTCGTAGTGGTTATATTATTATATAGTATAATAATAATAATGACAACAACAACAACTAATAATAAAGATATACACACCAACCAGTAAGATCACAAATAATGAAGAAATTGGAGATTTTTACAAACTCACACAGTCTGAAATTGATTACACATGCTATCAGCGTTCTTTGATAATTTCTGGTGATTGTAATACAAGAGTTGGAAACAAGGAAGCATTTGCATTTGTAAAATATGGCCTTGATGCATGGTGATTAGAAACAACAGAAGAGATCTGCACACACACACACACACACACACACACACCCCGCCTCACCAAAACACCTAATATGCCTGTAAGCTCCACCATATTCGTGGGTATGTTGCAACAAGAGTAAATGCCTATACATAAGTATCCTATGTCAAACTTAGATCAATTTGTGGTTATACTTCTACTCCCCCCTCACACTATATTCAGCTTCTATGTCTATTCATGCATCAAAGAACATGGAAGAAGTACACGGAGTTTCTGACCAAAAGAGTTGGCCAACAATTAAACATTTCAGGAGGCAGCATATGATTAAGAATCAATATAGCATTGAAAGAAAAAGTTCAAGCTGTATTGAAGGCATTGGCCAAAAACCAGACTTCAGAAACTGGCACAATACCCTTTTAGATGTTACAACAAACAGCTGCAAGGCTAGAAGTCCTCACTCATCTCTGTGAAGAAATTTGCATGATAGCTACTTGGCCAACCACTAGAAGAGATCCATTTATGTATTCATTCCAAAGAAAAGTGATCCTATAAGATGTGGAAATATCAAATAATACTATTATTATCACACACAAGTAATATTTTGCTGAAGATAATTCAAAACCATTTGTAGCAATACATCAACAAAGAACACATCAACAAAGAACTGACAGAAAAGCAGGTTGGATTCAGAAGAGGACATAAATTTAGGGATATCATTGCTGATTTCAGATGGACCTTAGCTGCAAGCAAAAAAAACCAGATAGATGCTTGCTAATGTTTTGTTGTCTATTAAAGGCATTAAACTGTGTGGATCATAACAAAATATGGGTAACTGCAGAGAATGAGAATTTCAGAAAAAGTGATTATGCTCATGTGGAACTTTTACATATACCAAGAGGCAGTCATTGGAGCTGACAGTTATTGGATATGGCATAGTTTGAAATCAGGACAGGTGTGTGTTGAGGTTGTATCCTTTCACCAAATGTGATTGATTCTGTGCTCTTCCATGATATAATCTAACATAATGTAATCAACTCCATGGCGGGTTATTATGTAAGCAGCCAAGAGTACTGGGAAGAATAGGGTGGCATGCTACCACTGAATCAGATACCTTGATCCAATTGAAAATAAGTTTCATTGGGGGTGTGGGGTTGTGGCCTACCCTTACATAAGTTACCGCTGTTACCATTCTTCTTGCTGGTCCAGATCCTATATCTGGCTCATTGACCTTTGGGACCTCAAAGCTGCAATATTGCCTGCTGACCTAGACTTCATTCAATTTTGCATTCAAGAAGCCTGACTTATTGACCTTGGATTCATCTGCCTCTGCTTCCATTACTCTCTGGCTTATCAGCTTCCTTCTTCAATGGCCCAGGCAGCAACGTGAACCAGGGAAAACCTCCAGCTTCACCTCGAACCCACATACTTGAATCAGATAGGCCACAATGGCTTCTGCAACTGTATGATCCAATTTCTTGATAAAAAATTTTTCTCTTTAGAGCTGGGCCCCGGTGGGATAGTGATTGAGTGTGGGACTGCGACCCATGGGCTTGGCGGTTCGAATACAACAGCAGCTCTCCAGGAGCAAGACTGGGTAGCTCCCACAACCACCAGAGGGCAGTGATGCCAATTTTTTTTTTTCTCTTTATAGACAGGCCACTGATTTTGCTTCTCTAGAGAATCCCGCTGAGCACACTGTATTTATTCAATATGTGTGCTGAGCAAATAATCTGAGGTTATATGAAGAAGAATGTGGCATCAGGATTGAAGGAAGTCTACTTAGCAACCTGTGCTATGCAGATGATACTCACTTTGTTTGCTAAAAGAGAAAAGGACTTTTTCTGATGAAGATCAAAGAGTACCGTATTCAGTATGGGTTATACCTTAATATAAATAAAACAAAAATCTTCACAACTGGACCCAAAAGCAACATCACGACAGAGAAAGAGACTGAAGTTGCCAAGGACTTCATTCTATTGGCTCCACAATCCACCTCTTCCTGTCGTAAACATCACCCACTCGTCCGGGTCCTTTCCTGATGAAAAGTGATACTGACATGGGAAAAGTCTAGAAGAGTGACTGTTCATTGTAGATATTCCAGGAAACCCTGAAGATTAAGCTTGAACGGAAAATCCAGGAGAGCTGAGACTCTTGTGGTCTGTCCTCAGAGCCTCATGGATGTGTTTGGGGCTGTTTGTGACAACTATGAGTCCATTTTGAGTAATCCTCTTCTCCAGCCTTCAGGGCATATCGCCCAACTCTCTCAAATACAAAGGAAACCCAACAACAGAGCATCAGCCATTCCTCAACACAGGAGAAAGTGCTGGGATTCCGACTCCCTGGAGCACTTTGGGCAGGCTGGCATGCCCCACAGCAGACCATCGGCCAGGCAGTTCCTGCAAACAGCCTGCCTTCTCTCAAACACAGCAGCCCTTCCGCTCCGAAGAGGTTGATCTTTCCATATGGCCCCACTTAATGCAAAATGGGTTGGGATGCATTCTGTTTTAAAGAGACCGTCTGATATCCTTCTCTTTCAATGAAAAGATAAATACCAACCTCATCTCCCTTTCTCCTCAGAACTTCAAAGTTGTCATTTTTGCATCCACCCCTAGATACTACAAATACCAAAGCAAAGTGCTTTTGTTCCCCTCCCCCACGAAGGTTCAGGCCAGAAGACCTTGTTACAAGTCTGAGACAGAAGTGATTTTCCCATGAAATCTGAAATACCATCTTTCTATGCCAATCACGCCGCTTTCTTGTACGTTGTGATCATTCGTTTAGTAACACTTGCTGGATAGTAGCCCTGAGGTCTGTGACCAGATTTTAAGCAGGACTCCGTTGACCCCGGGGGCGGGGGGAGGGGGGCAGTGGGGGGGGGAAGGGGGGATGGTTCTTTATTAAAAATTTGGTCTATATGGAGCGACAAAAATTTTCATAGAATGCAAAAATAGTACTGTAATATATTTATTTTAATTTTAAATTGCCACAGGACGTGGGACAATGCTAAAAAGTGGGATGTCAGGTCACCTTATGAGTTAAGCACACGGATGGCTGCATCTTCAGAACTGATAGTCTGTGCTTGAAAGCAAGGGCTCAACCTTATTTTTCCAGCCCTTAGTAAACAGGAAATGCTCCCGTGGCGTCTTGAAAACATTCAACCATGAGAAAAACAGCACACGGATTCACTTCACAACCAAGGTTGCTGTTTGCCCCTCATACAGAGCTGTTCCTCACTGGTGATAGCTAGCTCAGTTACCCTGTACTGCTGTAACAGAAATACAATGGGTGTAACTTTAAAGACCAGAAATTCATTTTTCTCATCGTTTTGGAGATGAAGTCCCACTCAGGCGCTGACTCTATCAATTCATTCTGAGAGTCTCTGTCTCTGTCTCTGTGTGTGTGTGTGTGTGTGTGTGTGTGTCTGTCTCCTGAGTTCTGGTGTCTGCCAGTGGTGCTTGGCATTCTCTTATGAAAAGACCCTCCCATGTCATCTGGTTCCCCACCTGTGAGTTTGTGTGTGTCTGTCTGGCTCCTTGTAGAACTCCAGGCATATGCTGAGATGGAGTCATCAACATGGCAAACAGGGTCATACCCACAGGTACAGCAGTCAAGAATCCAACCCATTGTTTTGGGAGGGCACAATTCAAGCAACCACAGCGTCTCATCCCTGAAGGTGGACTTTTCATATAGTTCCTCATGTTGTGGTGACCCCCAACCAGAAAGTTATTTTTGTTGCTACTTCCTAACTGTCATTTTGCTACTGCTAAAAATTGGGTAACCCCTGTGAAAGGGTTGTTCAATCCACATAGGGGTCAGGACCCACAGCTTGAGAACCGCTGCCCTAAGGCATCATCTCCTGAAACCCAGAGGGTCTGCGCTCTTGGCAGGACTAGGAGATCACAGATGGCCTCTCACTTCATTTTGCTAGGATGAAGCCATTCCAGTTTGCCCTGCAGCTGTGTCTCCAACCCTGAGGTTCCCGTCTTAGGCTTTCCAAGGGAGGCATGAGCAGATGAGTCACCCTCCTTCTGAATTTTGTTCCAAGCTCTTTCTAGTATCCTCAGAATATGGAAGGTGGAGCACAGCGTCCATCCTTTAGCTCCTGGCCAGGTATAATGAGATGGATTCCCCAAATAGTCCTGTTCCGGTTCCGGCTCATAGAAGCTAGAGGATTCTATCCTTCTGGCGAAAGAATCTTGCCGAACTTTGGCCTCCTAGAAGATCTAGGAGTTCTTTCATTAGAACCCATAATGCAGTTGACATCTTCCAACACATCTCAAAGGAAGGCCAAGCTTTTGCAACTGAAGCAAGCAATATTTACAAGGGATCATTTAGGTGGAACATGGTAGGAAGCAGTAAATAGCTTGAGGGAAGAGGCAGGGTTATCTTGGATTTATAGGTCTTGCAAATATTTACGCAAGGTGCTAAAAAGTAGCATCCCGCCTTCTTACAAGGATTGGCCTAAGTGAGCTGATGCCTTTACTTTGTAAGTAAATATTGCTGCAACTTTCTAAACAGATTTATTAGACCTGTCACTAGCAGCCAAATATTTATGTAAGCCCCATGGGTTGAAAAGGTAGGCTGAGGAGGCAGTTTTAACCACAGTTTTGTAAATGTTTAAGGTAATAGCCTATCGCTTTGAAGCCATTTCACCTAGCCATATCATGATATTTATAATAAAAAGACAACATTTTAAAAGTGATGCATTATTTCCTGCTGTCCAGAGTTGGGCTGCTACCCTTTTATCATAGCACAGCAGAGAAAAGAAGTAACTTTCGACCCATCCTTCTCTGCATTCTTTGGAGGTAAAAACAAGGGACATGCTGCTACCTGGAACTGGAATAGAAAAAAAAATGTAACTACCAGGGCAGAGTGAAATAAGGAATCCTCTTAAACAATGAGACAAGATCTTGTTGAAAATGTGTAGGTATATTCAATAGCTTTATTTATCTTTCAATCAATCCATTTTGATAAATACAAGGAAGTTGAGCCCCCAAGTCTGATGTCTGCAATTGGGTGTTGGAGGATTATCATGGTGAATTCTGGGCTTTGTTAAATTTTAACTGGTCTCATTTGCTCGTGATCCCATTTCAGTATTAGGTTATGTTATATCAAAGCACAGGTCACCCCCTGAATAAGCCTCCAGTGAATTTCCTTTGACGATAATTCCAGGGATGTGAATAGCCTTGCTATCAGACAGAGAGCATTGTAAAGTCTATTCTGGTACATGTAGTTAAAAGGTAACACCTTATCATTTGATTATCCTTTTGACCTATGTTCACACGTTTTTGTGTTTTAATATTTTATGCTTTCCACTTTGGATGAGGATTTTTTTTTAATGCTAACATTTTTATTGGTATGTATTCAGTAGCTTAATCATATGAAGAAGAGTCATACAATCATCACCACAATCAATTTTGGGATGTTTTCTTCTTGTACTTATTGTTATTAACTACCAATTCCCCCCAACATACATACCCCATGAGACCATTAATCCAGTTACTCTCTCTACAGATTTACCTTGTAAGCCTAATAAAATAATACTTTCACTGGCGTATGCTTCAAATATCACACAATTTAATTGTTCATTCCTATCAAGAAGAATTTTGCAATCATCACCACAATCAATTTTAGAACATTTTCTTCTTATTATTTTTTAATCATTTTACTGGGGACTCATACAGCTGTTATCACAATCTATACATCCACTGTGTCAAGCACATTTGTAAATATGTTGCCATCATTGTTTTCAAAACATTTTCTTCCTATTTGAACCCTGTTATCAGCTCATTTCTCTCCCTCATCTTTCCTCCCTCGCTCATGAACCGTAGATAATTTATAACTTTTCCCCCCATGTTTTACCAATGTCTCCTTTCACCCACTTTTCTGCTGTTCATCCCCCTGGGAAGGGATTATATGTAGATCATTGAGACCAGTTTCCCCTCTTCTCCCCCAACCTTCCCCCTTTCCTCCTAGTATCACTACTCTCACTATTAGTCCTGAGGGTTTTATCTGTCCTGGATTCTCTGTGTTTCCAGCTCTTATCGATACCCCTGTACATACTTTTGTCTAGCTGGATTTGTAAGGTAGAATTGGGATCATGATAATGGGGGTTGGGTGGAAGCAATAAAGAACTAGAGGGAAGTTGTATGTTTCCTCAGTGCTATACTGTACCTTGACTGGCTCTTCTCTTCCTTGTGACCCTTCTGTAAAAGGGTTATCCAGTTGTTTACTTTGGATCTCCACCTCATGCTCCCCCTTATTCATCCTGATATTATTTTTTGTTCTGAGTCTTTGATGCCTGATACCTGATCCCATCGACATCTCATGATTACATAGGCTAGTGTGCTTCTACAATGTGGGCTTTCTTGCTTCTCATCCAGATGACTGCTTGTTTATTCTCAAACTTTTAAGACTCCAGATGCTATATCTTTTAGTAGCTGGACACCATCAGTTTTTGTCACCATATTTGCTTAGGCACCCAATTCAACTTCAGTGATCATGTAGGGAAGGTGAACATCACAGAATACTGGGTTTATTAGAATAAAGTGTCCTTGCACTGAGGGAGTACTTGAGTAGAGGCCCAATGTATATCTGCTACCTTAATACTTGACTTATATGTGCGTAGATCTATTTCCCAATCATATATATAACATATATTTACATATGTACATGTCTGTATTTAGACTTCTATGAATGTTCTTTGCCTCCTAGTTCTTTCCTCTATTTCCTCTTACTTTTCTCTTGTCCCACTCTCATGTTTGGCCTTCATTTGGGTTTCAGTAATTCCCCTTAGCTACATTGCACTTGATCAAGCCCCACTAGGCATCCTATGCCTTCATCACCATCAATTTTAGAACACTTGTTGCTTCCTTGTCCCTGGCTTTGTTAACACACACTGCCTTTTCTCTGCTCCTCCCTCTCCCATGTTCTCCTGAATCTTTGGTTCTGTTGTTTTCTCTTCCAGGTCGTTTATCCTGTCTCTCTTATCTAGATAGGCATGCAAAGCCAATACTAAGCACAAAAAAAAGAGTAAAACAAAAATAAAAGAAACAAAGAAATAACAACTAAAAAATCAGCAACAAAATTAGAAAAACCTATAAATAGTTCAGTGTCTGTTAGTTGATCTTTAGGAGTATTTTCTGGTCAAGTCTGATGGGGTGCTATGCCCTGACCCCAAATTCTATTTTGTCCCCCTTACAGTTCTGTTGAATACCCTTAATGTTTTGCCTCAGTGTGATGGGTTCAGCTCAGGTGCAATTCCCACACTATGTCTCCAGTGTTGTGCCCTGTCGTGCTATGAGTCAATGAAGGACATCATGTCTCATGGTGCGGCTGGCCCTATGGTCCTCTCTGTACATTGGCTGCCCTGAGCAGGAATATTATCCTCAGAACTTTGTGGGCCAAGATGTGTTCCACTCTCTGCCCTTCCCTCTTTGTTTGGTCCTGTGTGCTCTGATCAGATGCACCCCTTTCCTTGATCTGTGGCATGCTATCCTCTAAAGTGCATTCTTCTGGTGGGGAAGGGGGGGGGGGTGTTCATGTGCTTGGGATTGCAGTTTTTCGATGTCTTGTCTAGGCATTGTTGGGGCTTTTTGCTGTTATTGTTGTTTGTTTGTTTGATATTTGTTTGCTTCCTGTGTGTATTTTGTATAATTTTCTACATATGAAGTGAAGATTGGTAGATCTGCAGAGATGTCACTGGATAATTGCCTAGGGGCGGGCAGGGGTGATGGGGGAAGGAGTTAATAACAGCAAGTAGGAGAAGTAAAGGTGATAATTGCACAAATCTTCTTAATATAATCAAATGATTAAATTGTATGCTATGTGAAGTATAACCTAATAAAAAGATGCTTTGGGGGGAAAAGAAGCTCAGATACAAGTGGCAGATGCCAGACTCTATCTAGATTAAAGAACAAAGGCCATGCAGACAGACTCTCCTGCTGGGGAGCATGCAGTTCTGTGTACTAGAAAGGCCCAGTTAGACCCTCGAGAGTGGGCGGAGTTGCTGCTACACACTTTGCTCTGCTTTGTACTGACAACCTTTAGCTCCTTCGGAGGCACAGGTGGACACTAGACGCTCTAGGGTTGCATGCCACCTTAGCTTAGCACACACTTCCACCAGAGGCCTGGTAGAATGCAAACCTGGAGTTTCTGCTGTGACCTCCTAGCGGGAGATGTGGTGTGACACTGCAGGTCACGTGCCCGTGAGCTGGCCAATGTCTAGACATGTGCCACCAAGACCGTTAGGGAGGAGTCCGCTCCTGGGTAGCACTGGGAAGATGACCGGCCCCACAGACATGCATTCAGCACACTTGCTGGATGTATGTCTAGATCTCACCTCCACAGAGGGGTTAACCCAAGTGAGTGAGGACCAGCACCTGGGGGAAAGAACCCTCTCTTCCTGCCCAGCTCATCATGGTGCTGAATGAAGGGGCAGGCACATCAATGGCTGCGAACCAGCCCGTGGCCCCAGCACCCTTCCTTTGGGGTTTTCCTTCATTATCCATCAGAAATTACTTATCTCTGAACCCTGAAACCTGGTTCAAATACCACCCAGATGTGCCCAGCGTGTGAGTACTCTCAGCTGGATTAGAAAGGTGCATGGGTTAATGTGGGTTTTTCTCCAGCAACCGGTGTCTTGTTCGGGGCTCAGGACAGCATGGATTGTGGGTGCCAGATTTGACCAAGGCATACGAATCACGCTCTGGGCTCCCTGACACACCAAAGTGGCTCAACACGTGCAGACATTTGGTGAACAGACTTCCCTTTGAAGTCCCAGTCGAATGGAGGCAAACTCTCCTGCTGGAGAACATGTGGCTTTCGACATGAGGGAAGGAGAGAATGTGGCCTCATCTGTCCCCCGAAGTTCAAGAGTTTGTGCTTCTCTTTCTGTAGTAGGACAGACTTGGTGTTCAGGTAAAGGCTGGTCTAGTCCTTGGACATCTTTAAAAAAAATAAGTAAATGAAAATTCAAGACAATGCTAAAATCCATGGCTCAAGTGCTTAAAGCAAAGTGAGAATGATTTTGCTAATGACTTAGTAGTCTCTCTCAGTGGTTCCCAAAGCGTGGCTCCTAGCACAGCAGCACCAGTGGAACCTGGGAGCCTGCTACCAACCAGACCCCAACCAACTGCCCTGGAGTCACTTCTGATTCCTGGTTGCCCCTAGTGTTTCAGAGCAGAACTTTGCTCCAGGGAACTTCAATGGGGGTGGCACTTCAGTTGCCATGCTGTGAAAGGCAAGAATTCTACCATGGAACCACCCATGCCCTTTGAGATAGGATGCACTATTATCTTCCCATATACTACTATCTTATGCCAGGCATCTAGTAGAGTCGTTGGCCCTTAAATGTTTGAAAAAGAATTGATTTGGAATAGATGCCAACTCATGGCAATCCCATATGTGTCAAAGTACAACTGTGTCCTGTGGGGTTTCCGTGGACTGGGCGCTACTATCAGACCTCTCTAGCAAGTTTGCTGGAGGCAGGTTCCAGCCATCCACTTTTCAGTCATCTGACCAAGTGTTTAATGATTTACACTACCCAGAGACTCCTGGGAGTCTATTCATGCAAATCCTCGGGCTCCACCTGAGACTTGCTAACTTAAAAACTCTGAGAGTGGAAGCCAGCTATCTAATCAACTGTCTGAGCAATTCTAACACAGCTCCAGTCCAAATCGCAGACCCTCATTTCCCCAGACCATCATGCTGCCAGTTTTCTTGGTTAAGTATTTGAAGAATTATAACGTTAATTAGAAAAATCAGCATCTATTAAGTTGTTTCTGTCAGGCACTATGCTGAGTATTTTCATATGCATGGTAGCTTTTATGATAATCCTCTTTTGCTAGTTGAAAAATAGACCGAGAATGTTAAGTAACCTGCCAAGCGTCATACCTGATCCCAGAGGTGGGCTTCAAGCCCTGGCAGCCTAGCTCCACAATCCCACATCTTGACACTAACTTGGGCAATCACCACCGAATCTAGCTCCTTCTTTTGGCCAAATAGAGGACTGAATTTCCCCAGGTTTTTGTTATAATGATATGGGGACAAGAATGTCTTTAAAAAAAAAAAAAGACTGAGGAGAGAACTGGAAGGCTGAAGCAACAGTCACTGCTAGTTATTAGATATAGTCCAAGGCCTTCTCTTCCAAACCTCTAATGGCTTTTGCTGCAGGAAGCTCTGTTCTCCACCCATGACTATGATTTGGGGAGTCATGGTAGTTCTCTCGATCACCTTTGGCATGCCAGAGAAGTCCTGCTGTGAGTAGACTCTTCTTGTTGCTCAGTGTCATCCAATTGGTTTGGACTCCGTATAATCCCCTGGACAGCAGAATGAAGCACTGGACTGAACCTGTGCCCCCCTGACAATTGGTGCTCTCCCTGAGTGGGTACACCTCATTAAGAGGTTTCCTCTTTTTTCTGCCTCTCCCCTTTACTCAGAATAACATCTTTCTCGGTTACAGATGGCTAAACTGTCAGCCACGCAGGAACCGTTTTAGAACTAGGCCAGCTTAAACTAAAGCTAAAACAGTTCCAGCGTTATAAAACTATGCTAAAGCACAGCCATGCGGTATTTGAACTTTCAAAACCTAACAGAGGCAATTCCTGTAAATACTCACGGTATTGAGAAATGGAAAGGTTGTAATGCTTGCCTGATCACAGGAGGGGCCAGAAGGCATGGCAACCAGGAACTTACAGAACAGGCAATTAAGTGTCCCCAGAAGAAGACATGGCAACCAGAAATCTACAGAACAGGCAATTAAGTGCTAACTGCAAAATTTTGCTTTTGTTCTTGCTTTCTTGCTCAGCTGAGACTGCTTCCTTGCTCAAAAAGTATAAGAAATAACAGAACATGCTGCTGGGGCCACTCTCCCGTCTAAAGAGTTGGCCCCTGCACAAGATGCAATGAGCTTTTATTACTTTGTCTTTTGACTTGAGTCTTTCTTCTGTGCCAACATATAACATCTCCAGGGATTGGCACTCCTGGCATCAAGCCCACTTTACACAAGACTGCCTCTTGCCATCTTTGCCTGCAAGGAGTATGTGGTCTGCCCCTCCTCCGCAGCAGACCTGTTTGTTCATCTAGCTGCTAGTTCACAGTATTTTCAATATTCTTCACCAGCACCAGACTTCACATGCATCAATTCTTCCATCTTCCACACAAGTCCGGCTGTCACATGCCTATAAGGACATTGAAAATGCCAGGGCTTGGGCCAGCCATGTGCAGTCCTCAAGCTAACAACCTTGTTCTTCTATCCCTCAAAGAACCCCTGTGAAGCATATTTTTTTTCCAGTGCCGCCTATTATTTGATTTCTTGACTGCCGCTTTCCTGAGCATTCATTGTAGATTCAGGCAAGAAGAAATCCTTGACAACTTCAATCTTTTCTCCGTTTATCATCTTACCTATCAGTCTGGTTGTGAGGATCTTTCTGTCTTATATCGATTTACAATCCTTCCTGATGGCTGCAATTCTTGATCTTCAGTAGCAAAGATGTCAAGTTCTCCTTGCTTACAGACAGCAAGGATAGCATTGACTTGCAGGGTACTTCATTGTGCTTATGTGGGACCGGGGCATGGACCATGGATCCCAGGTGGTATAGTGCTATGTGTTGGACTGCGGTCCACATCACAGTTGAAAATCACCAGCAGTTCATAGGAGAAAGACTGGGCTGTTGGCTCTGTAAACAGTTTCAGTCTCAGAAACCCGCAGGGGGTCGCACTGAGTCTGTATGGACTCCATGGTAGTGAGTGCTCGTGCCAGTGGCATTTGTTCAAGAAGAACAAAGGAATGCTGAGCGGTTTAAAAATCAGAAAAAACATCAGGGTTGTATTCTTTCAGCAGGCTTACTCCACTTGCCTGCTGAGATGGTAATTCAAGAGGTTTGGCCTACATGAAGAAGCCTGTCACTTCCACATGAGAAGAATACTTTTAAACAACTTGTGATATGCAGTAGATTTTAAGTTCCTTGCAGGAAGAGGACACAAGAGCCACTGACTTGGGAACTTGAGTGCCCAGTGCAGTGCCTGACTTGAGTGGATACACAGTGTACATGTGGGGAAGGAACCTAGGTTGTGTGTTCTCACATCCTTCCTGGGGAGACAGACTCTTCCTTCTCAGGGTTCAGGAGACTGTCTTCAATAGATAATTTCATTCTAAAGAAAAGAAAAACTTATTCAAGATGCTGGAGGAAAGTTTACTAAGAGTTGTCTGTTCCATCCCCCACCCCTTCACACACACACACACACACACACACACACACACACACTTGCTGTTTATGAGAACCTGGAGAAACTTAAACTCAAGTTCCCACTAAGAGTGATTACATGGACTTGCGCAATTCGGTTTTAAGGCCGACTTTTGTTTACGGATGACCCGGTCCCCAGATAGTCATGTTTCCTTTAGCCATGTCGTTGATGCCAGGTGTCGTCGAGTCAGTTCCAACCCATGGTAACCTTCCAGACAACAGAACCAAACCCTGCCAGTCCTGCACCAGCCTCAGAATTGTTAAACTTGAACCCAGCAGTGCCGCCACTGGCTCAGTCCATCTTGTCTGAGGTCTTCCTCTTTGTCGCTGTTCCTCCAGTTTACCACGGAGCATGTCCTTCTTCAAGGACTGGTCTCCCCTGGCAAGAATTCCACGGTATGACATGATTTATCAATGAGGCAGTGGTATGATGTAAGAAAAAATAAAACAACAGACAAAATAAATAAAAACAGACAAATTCACTGCCATTGAGTTAATGCCAACTTTTGGCAACATAAGTTGCCTATAGGACAGAGTAGAACTTCCCCTGCATTTTTCTGAAACCGTAACTCTTTTGTTTGTTTGTTTGTTTGTTTTTTGCATCACTGCCCTCTGGTAGTCGTGGGCGCTACCTAGTGCTGCTCCTGAGAGCTACCACTGAATTTGAACCGCCAAGCCCACGGGCCGCAGTCCTGCACTCAACCACTTACGCCACTGGGGCTCAGCCCTGAAACCGTGTCCCTTTACAGCAGTAGAAAGTCTCTTATTTCATCCCGAGAAGCAGCTAGGGGGTTCAAACTGATAACTTTGCAGAGCAGAGCCCAACAACTACCAACCAAGTCACGAGGGCTCCTCAAGGTAAGAAAAGAACTGCCTTGCATTTACACTTGTGTAAGTGTCTGGCGCAGACAGTGAACAGGCAAAAGACCAATTCATGTTTGAGTTGTGGAGAAAGAAATTTCAAAATACCTAGAGTGGAAGGTGTTCTTCCCACTAAGGCCTGGTTATTTTCAAGAGAGATGTCATGAAATGCAGAGCCTCACTACTTCCAGGGTTCAAGAATGTATCCTCAGGGGTAAAAGCCCACGTCCTCAGTCGCAGCAAATTCAAAGCTAAGTACATGTGCTGAATGGGCAAGAACTCATTTCCCACAGCTCGGATTCCCACAGTCCTGTGACTGGGGTCCCCGAGAGGAGGCTGCCAGGCTTCTATGAGGTACATTTGGGTTGTCATCTGTTACCTGAGTGTTCAGCTTAACATCTATCTCACACCTGCAACTCTGTGCTGGCCTTTTGATAACCTTGTCCAATCAAGCCAGAAGCAGAACCATAATAAAGCAACACTGTAAACACTAAAACACAACTCTGAGATATGGAATGTTCCCTCTTTCCTAAGGGCATATCAAGAACATACTATGTACCCTCCTGCCCTGAGCATTTTACAGTTTCTAACTGATTTCCATCTCTCACTTCTCTGAGGTAAAATCCTGGTGTTACCTTACTAAACAGTAGGGAGAAATGGAGTTCATAGTGGTTACAGTGTGTCTTGTTTGCTTCAGGATATACAGCTAGTGGCTGATTGTGATAGGTAGGTGTTTTGTGCCAATCTGGCCATAGGAACATGTGGGATTAATAAAGTCACAGTTTGATTGGAGAGCAAAGAGATAAGTGGCTCAACAAGGCCTGGCCCTCTCTCTCTCTTGCTCTCTGATGACTGGACCAGTGTGCAGTTGCTTTAGCTAGTTCTCTGATTCAACTTGTGAGCTACACTACCTATGTGACAGCCAACACATGGGTCGTGTAGCTAGAGCTTGCGGTTCCGTTAAGACCTGCTTCGCCATGCTGCTGGTATGTGTATCACTTGAGCTTGAGACTAGTGGGTCCTGTCATGTGGCATGGCTTGAGTGCAATATCCCATCCAGGCCTGCTTTGCCTTATAAGCATCTGAGCTGCTGACTGTTCGTGACCCACCCTACTGTTTACTGTTTACTGTGGCCAGACTGCCTGCATTGCCCGAGGGAAGACTCAGTTGTCTTGAGTCTTCCTTGTCCTTGTACTCAACAGCCCTTGTGAGTTGAAGGACTTCCAGTATATTAACTGTTCCACAGAAGTGAGTTGAACTGAGCCTTCTGTATTGCTGTGTGGACTAATTAGCTGTTATATTCCTTCATGCAGCATATATCTATCTATTTATCTATCATCTATCTATCTACACACACACACGCATATATATATATATATATATATATATATATATATATATAAAGTGTCCTAATTTTGTTTCTCTAGAGAACCCTGCCTAACAAATTGATGTTATCAAAATTTAAGCTCCCTGTAGAGGCTGGACACTGAACGACAGAACAAAATACTGCCCAGTCCAGAACCCTCCTTACAATTGTTATGTTTGAGCCCATTGTTGCAACCACTAAGTCAATCTAGCTCACTGAGGATCTTCCTCTTTTTCTCTGACCCACTACTGAGCATGATGCCCTTGGACCCTCCAGATAGTCACAAAGCCATCTCCTCTCAAAGACAACCTGAAATGCGGCTTTGCTACCTGGAGAATAGATGGCTGGGGTCTTCCCAGACTCAACAACAGAGACACTAAGATCTGAAAGGAGTCTGAAGAAGTTCACCTGGTTTGGTGTCTGCCCATAGCCCAAGAAGATGTTAGGGTCAGTAGATGAAATAACCAAGGCTCTTAGGCTGAAAATACTTGGACAATTTTATCCAGCTAATAAATGATGAGTAAATCAATAAGCATTAGAAAGTGTGTGTTCTGTTTGGTGGGTGTGGGGTAAATGAACACTGATTTGGTCTGTTTTTTACTATTTGGCCTATTTTTTGCCATTGCAAGCCCAAGGACACAGTTCTCTATGAGCCTGGCAGGCCACATAGAACTCTGGGATCCTGGCATGCTGCTTGTGCGCTGGTGGTTGTGCAAACATGCTGGCCTGGAAGGTGACATGCTAGGCTTGAAGGTGGTTGTGCTAACATTCCAGTGGGCAGCTGGAAGGCTTCTCCATACACCCACCCACACCCTTCCCATGGCCTTGTGCAGCTGGGCACCAGATTGCTGCCAGCATCCTGTCTGACAAACACCCCAAGAAAGGAGGGCTTTAGGGAAATGGCCCCGGTGGATCTGGCTGGAGTACAGGGACTCCTGCGCAGAGAAGTCAGGTCATAAACTCCCAAGGAACCAGAGGGCCAGCCCTCCGCCTACTTTGTGGGGAGAACATCTGAACCAGGCCCTCCTCTTGTTTGGCATAATATGAACAAGACTGATGAGGGGTTCCTTGTGGAGTGTTTTAAAAATTCCCTCAGAGAATTAACCTTATTCCTAGGAACTTGGGGGAACTGGTATTCAAACTCACAATACCAAAAACTAAAAAAATCCAGCTAGAACAACGTATAGAGTAGCAGTTTGCCTGGAAGGTGACATGCTAGGCTTGAAGGTGGTTGTGCTAACATTCCAGTGGGCAGCTAGAACAATATATAGAGTACATTGAGACTAGTAAGAGAGAAAGGGTGGAGTTTAGCATCAGGTCACTGCTTGATGACCTCATTTGGAGGCACTATGGAGATAAATAGCTCGTTGGAGGCAGGACACACACACTCTCTGCTTCATCTTCCTGTGACAAGACACATGGAACTAAGCTAGAGTCCTGGAGCTGAAAGAGCCACATATAGACCCCTGCCAGGGCTGAGAGGCTTCCACTGCCACTGGATCCACAAGACTTTCCACCCTTGTGGAAAGAGCGCACTCCCAGAGTTTGGAATGGGGAGGGCAAGGAAACGTGCATCTGTCTAGGGAGAACTCCTTTTGAGGAGATGTCCATGGGCCGTTTCCACATGGTTTTTGCACAAGAGGGCATCCTGCAGGAATAATGTGACCTCCACCAGAGCAGTAATCAATCAGAAGCCAAAGACTAGAGCAGGGGACAAGTACAGGCAACCAGGGGAGAGATCATCTCAGAGGAATTGCACATGGAAAACCCTCAGTGATGGAGGCTCTAAGGAATCCAAAGACAGAACAACCTCTGGGCCCGGGAACACAGGGTGGACCTAAAGCTAAGTGACAGCAACAACATTTCTCCTACCCTCTACTTCCCCCACCTCCACAACTCACCCTGTCTCTGCCCTTGGTGTCTGTCATGTCCGTTCTGACCCCGAGAGGATCCAAAACCAAAGCCTGCAGTAGACGAGGAGGTGACATGAAGAAGCAAGAGAAAATGATTATTCCTCTTCCACTGCAGGTTCCTGGACTGAAGCAGACCAGGGCAGAAGAACAATGGGTTCTAGTGAGAGGACATTGCAGAGACTGAGCAAGCTATAGGGTCAGCCTGAGATTTTAGTCAATGGACAGCAAAGAAGAGTTCAAGTTCTCCATTGTGTTAGTCCAGGTAAACTACAGAAACAAATTCACTGACACATAAGTGTTTAAGAAAGAGCTTTATTTAAAGAGAAATTATATATTAAGATAACATCTCAGCCCAGTCCAGATCAAATCCATAGGTCTGACATTAGCCCATATGTTCAATATCAATCTATAAGTTCTTCTTCAAACTCATGCATCACATGTGATGATGCTGAATGCAGGAAGATCGTAAGTCAATGGGTGGAAAGTCTTGTGGATCCAGTGGCAGTGGAAGCCTCTCAGCCCTGGCAGGGGTCTGGCTATCTGTGGCTCTTTGAGCTCCAGGACTCTAGCTTAGTTCCATGTGTCTTGTCACAGGAAGACGAAGCAGAGAGTGTGTGTGTCCTGCCTCCAACGAGCTATTTATCTCCATAGTGCCTCCAAATGAGGTCATCAAGCAGTGACCTGATGCTAAACTCCACCTCTTCTCTCTTACTAGCCTCAAGTTAGTACCAGATTATGGAACTACCACATCCATGTATGATAAAAATGGCAAGAAAGGAAAATGTTGCTCTTTCCTTGGAATTTTTGTTTTTGCTATTTTTTGTTTTGTTTTGTTTGTGGTCGGGGGGGTGGAAATCACTGCTCTCCAGTGGTAGGAGTAGGAGGCCCAGCCCCACTGCTGGAATTGAACCTCCATCCCAGTGGGCCGCAGTCCCGCGCACAACCACTACACCACTGGGGCTTAGCCCTCCTTGGAATTTTTAATGTTCAGTTTATACAACTATGTACTTGCACCTGCTAACACACCCACTGAAAGTAATTGAATATATATTCATAATTGTGAGATTAATAAGGCCAATAGATCGATCAGAGGTGAAGAAGTATTGCAGTAGTCGTCATGGAAGATCCGGTCTGCAGCTGCTGCAGCAAATCCCAGGGTTACTTAGATTTTCTGGAGAGAAATCATAGACATAATGTCCAGACGATGGTAAAAAGTCAACAGGTGATAGTATACAAAGGAGGAGGGGGAGGGATAGCTGTCCAGACTGAATGTGCAGTGTAATCAATGCAAGCCTAGTTGCCCAGAGTTGAGGAGTGGATTATTTCACTTCTTTTGGTGGACGGTATGTGGCCTCCCACAAAGTTTATGTAGCCCTCAAGATGGAGATGTGTACTTTCAAATAATAAGCATTTCTGTTTTTGAGGTGGATTTTCTTACTCTGTTGCCTCATAAGAAAATACCAATAATGCATTACGGTCTCTTAAATATTCTGTCCTTCACAGATTAGATTTTGGTAGTCCTCAAACTCTCATTTCATCATGGTTTTCAGAGAATCTCTATTTTGAGGGCTTAGAAAGATGCATACGCTAAATCAAAGAATGCATGTCATAATTTGCTGAGAAGATGCCACTCCAGCAAATCTGCACTCGAGGATTGACGGTGGCGCTACTCAAGGATGGCCATAGGGTATTTTTAGTAGCCATTTCTTAAAATACTTTAAACATTTACAATGAAATATTAAACCACTTTAGACTGCACACACAGACCTACAAAAAGGAAAATCTTTTAGCTTAAAACAAACAAAAAAAAGGTCACAAACTTAGCAAGTCTATGAACCTGTTTGTTGAGGATTTTTCTTCCCCCTCTTTCTTTGTGGTGTAAAACACAAGCACAACTGTAGAACCTGGCCCCTCTGCATCGTGGCCGTATCCCAGTTAACCCCGCCCCTACCATGTGTATATGTATGTGATCTTATCTTTCTTCTTTTCCCCTTCTTCCACCTCCCCTACCAGTACTCCTCCCTCTGACCTCCCCCTCACACACACACCTCACAAAAGCACCCCAAACCTGCTTTTTTGGGTGTGAAAATATTTTGCTTAGTTTTTTTCTTTTGTTTGAAAATAGTGGAGTCATGTAGTGTTTGTCTTTATAAGATCAACTACCTTTGCTGAACATACCGTCTTCGAAATTCATCCATGTCGTGAGGTGTGTGACAGTTTCATTGCTAATTTTTAGAGAAGCATAAGGTTCCATTAATACATATACCAGGGTTTATTTACCCATCCCTCTACAAATGGACTTTTTGGTTGTTTCCATATTTTGCTGTGAAGAACATATGGTTTGCAGGTGGTTCTTTATTTCTTTTGGTGTTTATACTGAGCAGGGTTGTACAGCATTTCTGATTGCATTTGTCAATGGACACACCATCCTGTCCTCCACAGTGCTGCAAGTGGAACCCAGCAGTGTTCCGCTCCCTCCACAACCTTTCCAGTGTTCTAAAAACTTCCCCCACTTTTAAAGGTTTACTGTCAGCATCATTGTGAGGTGGTTTCTCATCAGGATTTTAATTTACCTTTCTCTCAGAATGAATGATTTAGAGCATTCCTTCATGTGGTTGTTGACTGCCTGGATGTCCATCATCCTTCGCAAAGTGCCTATTCATGTTTTCTGCCCATTTCTTAATTGAGTTATTTGTATTTTCTTCTAAGATGTTGCCATCTGCTTTAGATTTTTCTGATTAACCCTTTAGCCTATTTATTTCTTGCTCTTTTTTATTTTGGTTTGGTTTGTTGTTGTTTTTTTTTTTCAATCCTAACCCTAACAAATTTCTTACTCTTAACAAAGTCTTTGGATGGACATGAAGTTTGTATGGTAAGGATAGGCCTAGGTCTCTATTTTGTCTTCTGTTGTGTCTTTGGTGGTGTTCTTGTGTCTTGACTCAGGGGCCTTATGCTCGTCCACTAAACCATATGTCTTACTTAAGGTACAAATGAGCCCATTGATGTGGAGCTAACTCTCGCTCCTGTCAGCATTATACACATGAGAATCACACTGTGCTCTTCATGGTTGGTTGGTTGGTTTTAGTACTTTAGCTCCTTTTAGTTTATTTATTTTATTGGCACTTTAACTACATTCTCTCTGGATCTTAATGACTGATTTTTCATTAGTAGATCACTGTGGGTCATGTGGACAGTTCAGCCCTCCATTACTAACTGAAAGGTTGGAAGTTCAATTTTGCTTCCAAGAGATCACAAGCCCACTGTCGACTGCCATTGAATCCATTCTGACTCATAGTAACTGTGGCAGTCATGCACTCTAGTGCCAATTTGATTAAGAGTGTGGGGGTGGAGTCTAGCTTGTGAATCTGCAGATAGCTAAGGAGACCACCTTGTGGGCATGGCTTTCTCTGATAATTCTAGGAAATCTCATGATATTTCCCCAGTGGAGACGAGAAACTATCTATTCAGTCCCTGGGAGACGTTCTACTGACAAGACAAAATGGCAGGATGCTTATACTCCCTGAGTTCTGGAGGAGCCAGAGGAGAAACCATACGAGTTTATCCTGATGGAATCAGACCTCTGGGGCCAGAGAAGCCACGTGGAGACCCCTGTAAGTACTGAGATGCTTTTACTGCCACTAGATACACAAGACTGCACTCACTGGCCTGTGATTGTCCTGGCATCATTGTGTGTGCTTCATGAGTCTGAAGAGGACAAATAGATTGGTATGGTACATATGGCTAATATCAGCCTTATGGACTTGGACTGGACCGGGCTGGGATGCTTTCTCAATGTTCCATTTTTCTTATATGTATACCTCTGCCTTATATACATATGTGTGTTTATGAATTTGTTTCTCTAGTCTATCTGGACTAACACAGTAGCCATACAGGACAGAGCATAACTGCACCTTAGGGTTTCTGAGACTCACTTTTTTCAGGAGCAGAAAGCTTCATCTTTCTCCCACAGAGCATTGGGTGGTTTGGAAATGCCAACTTTCTGGCTAGCAGTTCAATACTTAACTCACCATGTCTTTGAAAACCATACCAAAAGCTAACTGCCCTTGAGTCGATTCTGATTCTAGGTACTCAAAAGATCAGAGCCATTGCAACTCTGATGGAGTGCAGCTACTTGAGTCAGAATTCACCGGATGCAACTGGTTTGGGTTGGGTTTTTAATTCCACATCTTGACATAAAGTGTTGTCCTCTCATATTCTGTTTGCTTTTGCTCCAACGATTATACAAAAGAGTTAGAAGTATATATTTTCTTTGAAGCTGGATCCTTTCCAGAGCAACTAAGTATCTATTATAAATGATACCACTCTGTGTTTGTTTTATGCTATGAAAGAAACAGTAGAACTTCACAGGAGGTAGTTTATAGAAAATCTACTGAGTTCTGCTCCTTCTCTAGCCCTCTTCCATCTCTTCCCCATTTCATGAACTTCTACAGACATTTTTATTAAACTTGTTCCTCCCTGGACCTACCTATCTAATTAAAGGGGGGAGGGGGAAACAAGGGAGCTAAGATAAGTCAAATCTTTGGAAAATGGAAGTGGGATTGGGAAATAGGACCCAGAGACCCTGATCATTGTCTGTTGAAAGATGAAATCACGTGAAACTGAAACTGTAATTGAGTATGCACAAGAAAGTGAGAAAGTTAGTTGGCAGAGAGAAGACAGAGGAGATGTGGAGGGAAAACTATAGAGAGTAGGCTCGGTTCATGGCTTCTTCTTTGAGGTCTTGCCGAAATCTGGTTCTACTTTCTTATCTCAGTGGATGCTTGATTAGACCAGGTTCACTGGAGAAGCAAAACCCAACAACACTCATGTGGAATAAAGAGAAATTCATGACAGGAAAATGGTTCACACATTTGTAGAAAGGGAAAGTTCAAATCCAGGCAATTCCAAAAGTCAGATGTGATGCTAGAGGCTTCTCCTGTCTACTACACCTGACTGGCAAACCCAAGACTGGCAGGAATGGATCCAAGGTTGGCAGGTCAGATAATTCGCAGGATTGGCAGACCATATGACAGGCCACTAGATGAAGTCCCAAGAACCAGAGGTCAATGAGTCAGATGCATAATCCAGATCCAGGGGTGGGGCTGGGGGGTGAAGGCCAAGTTTTTCACAGTGTCCATATATATTGGAAGCAGATCAGACTGCCAAGAAGACTTCATTTCAATTCTTCCAACTGATTGGCTGCTCACAGAAGATCCCATTATGGAGATGGCTGCATTATATTAGGTCACATCAGGAGGTTACTAGGTCTTAACTGCCAACCCGCTGAGAATCTTCACCAGGCCAACTTGGCATAAAACCTAACTATGAAGTACATTCTCTTTTTTTTCCTGTTTAAACACGTTTGGCTGGGCCTCTGTTCTCTGAAAATAAATTATATCTAAGTCAGAAGGGTCTAAATATGTGAGTTTCAGTATCTATCGTTAGCGTTATCTCCACTGACTCATGACATCCTGGTGCACTCTCCTACCTCTCCTTGCTCATGAACAATGAAGTCCTGATGAAAATACAGGGAGAAAGTTAATGTGGGTCATGATGAGAAAGAATCAGACATACCCCTGAGTATACTATAATGATATATGTCTGGAATTGAATTAGATCTTTTTAGGGGATCAGGAGAAATCTTTTAAGTGTGTGCTGACACACCTACTTGGCCACAACGTGTCAAAATAGTTGTCTTCTCTTGCCTCTACCTCCTATTGTATATGTTGCTTCTCTAAACCCCAAGCACCGTAACTTTCTATTACGTTATTAGAAAGGGCTCCCCCCTCAGTGGGCATAACACTCCCACCCTCGTGTGGAGTAACTTTGTTCTTATTAACTTGGAATTTCTTCATAATATCCTATAGGACAGCTTCTCTGCTTGTTTTCTGTTTTCTCTACAAAATCCCTCAAGTCTTTGCAACACTCAGTCTGAGACTTGTTTACTGTGGACTCCTGGCCAGGGTGCTGGAGAAGCGTTGTATTCCTTTAGCGGAATTCTGCACTCCTCTTCCTGAATCACACTCTGCATTCCTTCTCTGCCTCCTCGGAGCTGTCAGGTCATTTTGCAGCCAAGCTATGGGCGCCACAAGCCCATGGAGACCTTGTGCCTCAACCTTGCTCTGGAGGCTGACCCACTGGTGTGGAAGGCGGCAAAGAAGGATGGAGTAAACAGGAACAGTGAGTCTTGGCTTGGCCTGGGGAACGGGAATCACCAGTCACCACCCTCCATCCAAAGCACTGCCTCCTGGGCTGGCAGATCCTCTCAGACTGGGTCAAAGATTCCTCTCAGCAGCTTGGAATTGTCAATGTAACAGGAAGTCCAAGGTGCCACCTCAAACAATGTTCCTGGTTTCTGAGGTTAGTGTGATAGATGGATGAAAAGAGGAGAAGGGACCATTAGTAAGGGAAGGAGATCAAGCGATGGGCTTAGTGCTCACCACCTATTTCAAACCGCCACCAAGCCCCATCAGATCCCACATTCCCAGTTCTCCCTCTGATTGTGGTTAACTGTTATCTAATCGGCCACCAACTCATAAAGAGTTCATGCACATGAGGATTAAACTGATTGGTTCTGTGGGGCTGTCATTAGCGGTCATTTCAGGCCTGTCTCCCCAGCTCTTTTGAACCTGCAAATTCCACTGAAACTTGCTCAGCAGCATCGTGACCCAAATGCTTTCGCTGTTTGTCTTAAGACAAGTAGCCATCTAAGGGAGGTGTCGGAGAAGTCTACACATCAGGAGCACGCCAGCCTGGGCCATCCAGGGATTGTTAATGATAAAATCCAAGATCAGAGAAGAAATTTGTATGAGAGCTTGAATTCTGAGCAGGCAGTTTGCAGAAGACCATAGATGACAGTGAAAACCCAAAATCCATTTGCAGAGTTCCCATGGAAATTAAACCTCCATTGAATCCCCTTGGACCATGGACCAGGGAAATGAATAGTCTTGCCTTCAGATGGAGCACATGGGAAATGCATGCCTGCAACTCTGGCTAGGTTAAATTTAACATATTATCATGTGTTCTTCCTTTTGACATCGTGTTGACTTATTGACCTTTCTATGATCTTCTGCATTCACTTGGATTGAGGGTTTTCTGTGTCGTATTTTGTTGACATTGTTGGGGGGTTTTGTGTTCTTTTATTTCTTTGAAATCCAAGGTAGGTTTACTGTTCCTATTTGAAGAGTTACTAGATCCATGGTTTCTTAGGATTATGACAGGGGAAGTTGGGGATAGGGGGGAGAGGAACTAAAAGCAAGGAAGACAAAAGTAAAGAAAGAATTCTGTAATTGATTGTGGTGATAATGGAATACCTCTTTTCAATATATTGAAACTACTGGATTGCCTACTGTGTGAATTATGTAAATAAAACTGTTTTAAAAACATATTTTTAAAAAAACTTTCACTGACAAGCAAGTGGAGACTGCAGTTGGATCAAACCTGAGTCTTTATCATGGAAGGTGAGAATTCTATTGAGCCACCACTTCCCTCAATCCTTCCATAACCTGCTCTATTTTTTTGTTTCTGTGCTAGAATGGATGCTTCAATAAGGCAGGAGTCTTTGTCCTCTGATGTTACGAGTGCCTGGTACATTCTAGAAACCCAACCATTCTCTGGTGAATAAATAGATGAATAGATGGCCTTTTCCTAGGAATGCTCATAAAGATCCCCTTACTACAATTCTTTCCCCGTTTCCCTCAGTTCTCTAAACCAGGAAGGCCCTTTTTTGTATCTTTTGAGGGTCAGTTCCAAGGCACTCTTGCAGCACAGCATTGTGGTTAAGAGCCAGACATGATGGTTTTGAGTCAGGTTTCCACAATTCAAATCCCTACTTGGTCACTTGCTCACTTTGAAACCTGGATTGAGATCCTCTTGTCTCTAAGCCTCCATGTATTTGCCTAAAGGGTGAGTGTTAAGATGGAATTATACAACATCTGATATCTATCAGGAATCTCCCCTGACAGTCCCACTTGAGGGTCTCTGTTCCTTCCTTCCTCCACCCTTTTATATTGAGTCTTTCAAGAACTCAAATTTTCTCTCTTCATCTAGTACAGCGGTTCTCAACCTGTGAGTTGCGACCCCTTTGGGGGTCAAATGACCCTTTCACATGGGTCACCCGATTCATAACAGTAGCAACATGACAATTATGAAGTAGCAATGAAAATAATTTTTTGGTTGGGAGGTCGCCACCACATGAGGAACTGTGTTAAAGGGTCAAGACATAAGGAAGGTTGAGAACCGTTGAACTAGTGATTCTCACGCATGTAGTATTTTCCTCGACTCAAGCATCCTTCTAGCACAGTACTTTGTAATATACACTCTTAAGGAACCAGGTGATTCCATGTAATGTCAACTTGATGGTGCCTGTGTGGAGGGAGGGGAGTCTAATCTATTCATCGGGTCCCAGGCTGGTGATGTCTCCTTGGGCATGTAATCTTTTTATAAGAGAGACAGAGAGAACTTCTCTCTCTCTGAATTGGTGCCCTTCTGCTTGGATGAACTCCGTGTCTCAGGTCTGGGATCTGAGAGTGAAGTGGTCAGCCAAGCCTGGAAGCCATCAGGACCGGGCCCTTTTTCTCTAGTGCTTTGGGACCCAAGCAACAATGCACCCATGGGCCTGTGAACGCCTGACTTTGCTTCCCACTTCTCCTCGCTGTTTTATCTATTGGCAGCTGCGTGAATCTGAGAGACTCGGGCTAGCATCAGACTTGTAGACTTGAGATGGACTGGGCTGCAATGTTGTCTTCATATAAAATTTTTTCTGGACAAATATATAAGCTATGAGTGTGGCGGTCATGTACTTGATATAAATTTCAGAATTCGGCTTTTGGGGTGGTGTCTAGCCTATTAATCTGGAGATAGCCAATGAGGCCTCTGTGTGGGCATCGCTTTCTCCTGAGAATTCTGGAAAGTCTCGTGGTATTTCCCAATTGGAGTAGAGAGATTTGACTCGGTCTCTGAGACGATGAACTACTGACAAGACAAGATGACAGCATGCCGATTCTGATTCCTGGAGACTGGAGGAGGTGGAGGAGAGGCCACATGGGCTTGCCCTGATGGAACCAGACCTCTGGGGCCAGAGAAGCCACATGGAGACTCCAGCCAGCGCTGAGATGCTTGGGAGGCCACGGGGAGAGCCCTGTAAGTGCTGAGATGCCTCTACTGCTTCTACACACAAGACTCTGCACCCGCTGGCCTGTGATTGTCCTGGTGTTCTTGCACGTGCTTCATAAGTCAGAAGGAGACTTTATAGACTGGTATAGGACATATGGGCTAATATCGGACTTGTGACCTTGAACTGGACTGGGTTGGGATGCTTTCTCAATTCCTCTTCCAATTTTCATTCCTCTTGTATATAAACCTTTCCCTTATATCCATGTGCGTTTTTATGAATTTGTTTCTCTAGTCTTCCTGGACTAGCACAATGAGTGTCTTTGGGTTTGTTTCTCTGGAAAACTCCATCTAACAAAGACATCTTCCTTAAATCTATCTCCGCTTCTTCAACAACAAAATGCTAATACACAGTGACTCTTGCTAGGAAGTTAGTATGAGGATGTTTCTCAATAGCTAGTAGAGGGATGTTCTGGAAGGCCTTAAAGAATGAGATACCCTGATCCCAAACACAAAACCCAACAAAATTCATTCAACACAGTTCTTTCATGTCATGAACTACGTTCTGGCCAGGTAACATTAACAGGACTCGCCCAGTTCCTCTGAATGAGAAGGCCCCATTCACAGGGAGCTGGTGAAGGAGTATGAGTCAGGCTTGGACTTGAGGCAGCAAAAAACAGTGTCTGAAGAAAAGGACTTGCCCCTTTCTGTTGCAGGGATCCCCTGGAAAGTCATTCATGATAAACACTGGTGTGTTTCTGCAATCTGGCTTTTATCCCTTCAAAGGTTCCTGGATGAGGGGCAATTAACAGAGCTGGGGAGGCCAAGAAAATGCACTGCCAGTATAAACAGCTTGACAGGACATGTATACAGCAGCAGCCGGAGTAGAGTAACTTCTTCCCTGTTCTGGAGGCCCGAAAGGGAGGTTTTGAGAGCCAGGGACACCTTTTTTCCTTCTTCTTTCTGGGATGGGTTTCTTCAATCTGTTATGAAGGGGCCTGCCTCAGGAAAGAGTGACTGGCCAGTTGTGATCAGAGGGCAACAACGGACAAAGGAACCTACACACATTTTCGTGGGGGACCACTGAAGCTGTTTCATGGGCAGCAGAAGGGAAGACAAGACATCATGGTGTAGCTTTTGAAAGCTGAATGAGACTCTCAGAGTTCGGGAGTGGAGTATTGCAAACCCAGTTGTGGATTTCCTCCTACTCTGTTTGCCAGGCAAGTTTCATCATTTTCCCTGGAAATGTGTTTTTAAAGAAATGTAAGTGTGCACCTCTGAATTAGTTGGGTAGACTAGAGAAACAAATTCATAGAAACTCATATGGGTATAAGATAGAGCTTTATATAAAAGATAATTGTACATTAAGAAAGCATCCCAACCCAGTCCAGTCCAAACCCACAAGTTTGATATTAGCCCATATGTCAGATATCAATCTATAAAGTCCTCTTTGGACTCATGAAATGCATGCAATGTTGCCAAATGCAGAACAATCACAGCCCAGTGGGTAGACAGTCTTGGATCCAGTGGTGCAGCAAGCATCTCAGTGCAGGCAGGGGTTTCTACGTGGTTCCTCCACTTCCCAAGGCATGGATTCTCTCAGCACAGTGCCATGTGTCTTGCCAGTAGAGCATCTCCAAAGGAGAGATAATGTGTCTTCTGCCTCCAAGGAGAAAATATCAGAGTTTCCAAAAATCTCAGGAGAAGGGCATGCCTACACAGAGACCTCATTGATTATATCTTGATTGACAGGCCAGACTCTATGCCTTCACTCTTCATCCTATCAAGTCCCAAAATGACACCAGATTACATAATTACCACAACCTCAGAGGCAGACAACCTGAGAATCAACACTGGCTCTGCCATCCATTGACCATCAGACAACGGGTGAGTTACTAGCCAATCTACATTTTTGTCCTCTTTCTATAAAATGGGAATAAAGTGAGTACCTGCTTCATTGTGAATTGTCCTTAAGCATAATAAGCAAGTAAGCATAATTCTGAGCTATCAAGCACGCTTGATGAAGGACAGCTCTTGTTAAAATCAAAGTATGAGATCCATGTTCTGTAGTAGAAGAATGATCTCATTCAGAAAGGTGTGGGTGTGAGTGGAATGGTTGTCTTGAGACTCCACGTCATCGACTTTCCAATTCGAAAAGGAGATGAAAACTTGGATGGTAATGGATACCTTCATGACCTTGGCTGTTGTCATGGTTTCAGAAGCTGTTTGTTGGCTGAACTGGGTTTCCCCAAATACCTGACCTGTAGATCTAATCCTACCATCTATCTATCCCTATGGATGTGCTGCTATCTGATGTGCTGTTTTCTTTGCTTTGTTCAATAGCTCACACGAGAGTAGGGCAAATTGTAAATTTAATCACATCTGAGTTTTCAATGAAAGAGCAGAACCAGATATAAGCACACACAAGTAAAGACAAAAATGGGAGAGAAATTTCCACCAGCCAAAGCAACACAGGAGGCAAAGTTGCCGATCTGTCTCCATTATCTCAAGCAGAGGAACAATTGTGAGGCTGGTGCACGACCAGGAAGTGTTTCATTCTGTTGACCACAGGTTTGCTGTGCGTCGGAGTCAACTTGAAGACACCTGACAACAACAGGGAACCAACACAAGCAGAGACCTTGATTTACCCTATAACTTCTCAAACTGTGAGGGAATGTCAGATCTGTTCTTTATAGCTATCCATTGGTGCTATTTCTGCTAAAGCAGCACTGGGTTACTCAGTGGTGTATTATGAAACAAAACAAGATGTGATTGAGTGGACTCGTGCACAGTGACCCTGATGGTTTATGAGGTAGACCTGTGTGGTGTTGTTCTCCTCGCAGTCCTCTGGATGGGAGCTGTTGGAGGAGGGAGGCTATCTTCCATGGAGCACCTGGGTGGGTTTGCATTGAACTGCCAACCTTTTGTTTAGCAGGTAATTACAGATTGCCTGCATCCCCTGGGTTTTCGACACATATGCCAAAACTAGCCAGTAATATTTTTAAGTATGTGCCATGGATTGGGTTTCAGTTACACCCTACCCAAGCTATTAAAATAAAAAAATTAAGTTTCAGGACAGTAGTAAAAGATAAATATGGGGGGCAGTGATACTACAAAAAAAAGGTAAATTTTTGTAAATTAAATGGTGATTTTTCAGGCAGATGTTTATAATGGGATGGCACATGGGTGAATGGAAAATCCAACATGAAACAAGACTTCACACTTAACTCTTTCTTGCAGTGTTTTCGATGCCCCTCTTTCTCTTCTCCTTCTGTTCATTTCCTTCATCCTTTAAGCTTCAGACCAAACTACCCCCTTCTTTCAGAAAGCTCTCTAGACCCTCCTGTTTCATTGTGTGCATCTGCTCATTTCTCACATAGGTTTGGCGATGTTTCCTGGGCTGTGTGTAACACAATTATTTACCTCCATCATGTGTTCATCATGTTAAGTGTTGCCAACCAAGAGACCCATCTTTGTGTGTTCAGCATGTAAAAACCATGAATGCTGCATCACTTCTGACCCACGGCAGCTAGGGGCACGGAGCAGATATGCTGCAGGAGAGAAAATGAACAGGAAACCAATGAAATTCCTGATAACCCATTATTCTACACCTTTTCCTTGTCTGTGTCCAAATTTTCATGGAGGCAGGCGGCTCCATTTTTCTCTGGCTGAGCAGCCAGTGGATGTGAGCCACCAACCTTTCTGTTGGCAATCCAATGTTTAATTCACTGCACCATCAAGGTTCCTGCTTAAGCACATAGAGATTTGCTTATTTTCTGATTGAGTGAAATAAGACGGAGTCCTGCCTCCTAGACTTAATGTTCATTACCATGAAGCCGGCGGAATCATTGCCACTCTTCTCATGGGTGGGAATTGCCCTGTAGAGGAGCAGGCCATCCCCTGGACCTGGAATGTTCCTCATTTGTTTTCGTGTAATTATTCGAGCCTCACTGGAGTCTTGACATCCTGACACAATGACTTTTTGCTCACACAAGAAGGTCCTGAGTGGACACAGAAATCCAAGCAGCTCGTTTGAAAGAAGCAGACTTCCACTTACTTGTTTCCGTCCGCCCTATGTGGGCGCAGCCTGGTTCCAAATCTGCGCCAGCATTGGTCCAGGAACACAGGTTGCTTGTGAGTCGCTCGCTAGCACCCCCTAAATGGCAGACCTCCTCTCAGTCCATTATGCTAAGCCTTTGCCTTTTTTGTTTGTTTGCATTTAGCATTCCCGTCAGTCTAATGGAGTCCGCTCTCCCTTCTCCCAGAAGAGGGATGATGATGTCTACAACCTCCTTCGGTTCTTGCCAACGAAGGGGTTATCTTGGGATTCTCCCCTGAGAACTCTGGGATCTCAGGCAGCTTCTTGGAGTCCCTTCCAGGTTGCTGGGTGAGGCAGCTAGAGAGTCCAGGCCCAGGTTTGAGAGTTAGCAGGACAGCACTAAGTACTCTCTTCCTGTTTCAGAGGGCTGCTGGCAGGTTCCTGAAAACCTGCAGCTTATTTATGTCTTTCATGCTGGGCTCCTCGCCACTGCTCCCTTGGGGATGTGGCCCTGTTTAATATTAGGCGGCTCCTCCCACCCCCGCCACATCTGAATGAGCAGGGATGAGCTCCACCGTGTTCAGAGTCTGCCAAGAAAGCTCAGTCCCTGGGGATTGTCACAGAGCTATACACCCGGGAAGCAGAGGGAGGTTCTCCTTCTATGATGTCTAATAGCAGGCAGATGACAGGTCTTCCGTTGGGACTTAAAATATGAGAAGGTTTAGAAGGAAGGTCTCTTCACGGTTTTTGTTTTTCCTTAAAATAATGGTTCATTGCTGTATAAATTGACGTTGTTGTTCGGTGTGGCCCAGTCAGTTGGGACATACAACGACTCGAGGTACAACAGAATGGGGCACTATGTGGTTCAGTGCCACCTGCACACAGTTGCTGTTTGAACCCATTGTTGTTACCATCGTGTCAGTCCATCTTCCTCTTTTTTTGTTGGCCCTCTGCTCTAGAATGGCGTCAGTCTCTAGGGGCTGTTCTTTCCTGATAAGAAAGTATGTGAGAGAAAGTCTCACTGTGCTCACTTCGAAGGGGCATTCTGGCTGTACTTCTCCCAAGACAGATCTAATGGTTCTTCTAGCCCTCCACAGGACCTTCAGTATTCTTCCTGACACCATACCTGAAAGCCGGCAATTCTTCTTCCATGTGCTTATTCATGGGCCAGCTTTTATATGCAAGCGATTGTAAATGCCACGGTTTGGTATTTTCCTTAGTCCACAAATTGACCTTTCTGCTTTTGAACACATTAGTGAAGACTTTTGCAGGAGATCTGCCAGTGCTGTTGGCCTTTTGATTTCTTTTTTTTTTTTGGAGGGGGGGGGCATCACTGTCCTCAGGTGGTGGGAGTAGGAGGCCCAGCCTTTGCTCCGTGAAGCTGGAATCGAACCTCCATCCCAGTGGGCTGCAGTCCCGCACACAACCACTACGCCACCGGGGCTCAGCCTTGCTTTCTTCTTTTTAATTTTCAGCAGTTTTATTGGCACCTAGTTTACATGCCACATAATATCATATCCAGGAGAATGCTACCATCATTACCACATCAGTTTTAGAACACACACACACACACACACACACACACACATAGTTAAATCACCTTTGAAATGAGAGTTCTTGATGACTCTGCCATAGATATTGACTGTTGTTGTTGTTGTTGTTGTTAAGTGTCATCCAGAGAGTTCCCACCCATTGCGTCCCTGTGTACAGCAGAACAAAGCGCTGCCTGCTCCTGAGCCATCGTCACAGTTGTCAACACCATTTTTCACTCTCAATAAACATGAGTTTACTCTCACGCAAATTATTTAAGTGGGTGGGAAAATATTTTTGAAAGGTATATATAGTTCCCCCCACCTTCAATATACATTTTTCAAGATCATTCTGAAGCCATCGCACATATGTTCTGGTTCTGAAACTTCATTAACGTCAATCATTGAGATGTAACCAGGATCATTTGATAGCTGAGAGCAAAGACCTTCCAGTCCAGTGCATCTGGATTTCAATCCTGGATATACCCCATGTCCACTGGAGTCTTATTTAAGGTAAGTTGACATCTCTGAACCATCTCTTTTGTGAAATGGAAAAGCTATCTCGACTCACAGATCTATTTTTAAAATTACATGAGGTGATAATGAATAGAGCCTAGCGCAGTGCCTGACATGTAGTACGTTGTCTACAAGTCATCATTCTACAATGATGGCGATGCTATTTTGATTATTTTTGTCAATGTTAATCATTGTTCTGGGTTGCGTCAATTTACTCAAACGTAATAGTTGTAAGGCTAGCCCAGGACCAAGCATTGCTGTGCATCGGGTCACCAAGGGTTGGAATTGACTCATAGTAGCAACAAGAACAACCCGACTGGGCTGAGCCCTGGTGGCATAAGTGGTTGAGTGTGGGACTGTGGCCTGCGGGCTTGATGGTTCAAATCCAGCGGTGGCTCTCAGGAGCGGCACTGGGTGGCCCCCATGGCCACCAGAGGCAGTGAGGCATACACCCACACACACAAAAAAGAACAACCTGACTTACATTGGATCATTTAAATGTATTGGGCCTTTCTTTACATCATTTAAACTATTATATATACTGGGGGGGAAAACAGTGGGACAAAGGTAATAGAAACATTGGGGAACATGGTTGTTTCATGGTACAATTCTCACTCCCTTGCAAGAGACCGGGTTTGAGGGCCTGCCAACATAACACCCATCTCTCAGTGAAGGCTAGGGTGCCGCTCGGATAATGAGTAGAACTTCCAGATTGCAATGAATTCAGAAGAAAGGCCTTTCCATATACTTTCAAAAAGGAGTCATCCTAACCTTATGAATTACAATGGTCAGGTTTGCAACCCATCCCAGGGATGGCACAGGGACAGCATTTTGCTGTGTGTGGTCGCAGACTCCATCGTAGCTACTGGCAACTGAGATAATAGCTAACCATAGCATATTGTCTTCTAAACACATTTGCCGATATAGACATACATATGTATTTTAATGTGAGTAGCATTCCCTTTTGATTTATGGAGCAACTGAGATGAACAGAGTCTAGCAAGTGTCTCAGATCTTATAACTGGTGATGTAAACCCAGACCTTAATGTATGCTGAGGTACATGCCCTTTCCACTGCGTTTCTACCCTCATCCTCATCCTAACACCCAACCGAAGCCCACTTCTGTAATCTAAAGTTCGGCAAATAGCTATTAAAATGGCCTTGTTTGGTTTTTGTCTCTTTAATAATTGGCATGCTAGTGTGCTTGAACTTTTCTGGTGGTCTGAAGGCTGCTGTATTGGAGAACGTGGAGAAGCGGTATAGCATAAAGAAGAAAAGAATGGCAAACAGCCCAGCGTTTTAAACTCCTCGAAGACTAGATAGACTTTGTTTAAGCAGCTCCTGTTTGGAGCAATATGTTGAGTAGTCACACTACTTCTTAGCCTGTCTTTGTTTACCTTGTGGGTGAGACTCTGTGATAAAGAGTCTCAAATGAGGCTTCCATGACTAGGAGGGACATGTGCTGCTAAAATTGTTTACCACTTACTGAGTGTCAATAGGATCCAATGAGTAGCTGTGAAGAGATGCTTATTCAAACAGAAAAGAGAGTAGCCAATGAGAGGGAGGGGTGGGGGAGACTATTTTGATACAGAGAAAATAGAAATAGTTAGAACTAGAAGAGAAAATGCCTCAGCAATTCAAGATGATAGGAACGCATGGATTCATATTTGGCTTAATGGATTGGGAATATTTATCAAGTTTAGTTCTTGCAGGTATTCTTGCACATGAGACTTTCCACTCTTCTTTCCCACTAACCATTCCATTAGAGCTCTGTTCCTATTTTCCTTCTTTTATGGAATGTCACCATTAACCCAAGTCAGGTTGATAAAAGGATGATGTCTTTGGGGGTTTTGTGGTTCTTTGCAGTATTGGCACAGGGGTTGAAGGGTTCACTGGTCAAGGATCCTTCGATTGGATGATCCCTCAAGTTCTCAGTGGGAGGTTTAATAAATTCTTATCATACTCTTTCTTTAATATTTAACTGTGCATGTCAAACTTACAATTGGTTGGATAATGGGTTATTCTATGTTCTTTGTGTGTGAGGCAGTTATTTTCTTGGTGTGTGTGTGTTTCTCATATATCTCTTGAGTTCATTATATATATTAGGGCATGAGTTTATTGTGATAAGCCTTGGGCAAAGTCTTGATATTGATTTCGCACACACACACACACACACACACACACACTATATGTACCCAGAAGCAAGGATTCAGGTGCAGGTAATTTATTTAGGAACTATTAGTAGAGACATGGGTGCATTATTCAGTAGGTCACCACTGCGGGCCACTCGAATCCTATCCTGGTAGAGAACTCTAAAAGATCATGTAAAACTGCTACTCTTGTTAGATGCCATCCAGTCCGCTCTGACTCATAGCCTCCTTATGTGAACTAGGACAAAACACTGCCCAGTCCTACACCATCCCCATGTTGGAGTCCATTGTTCCAGCCAAGGTGTCAATTCGTTTCATTGAGGGTCTTCCTAATTTTTGGTGAACCTCTAAGCATGATGTCCTTTTGTAGGGACTGGTCTCTCCTGCTAACATAGCCAAAATGCATGAGCTGAAGTATGATCACCCTCAATTCATAGGAGCATGCTGTCTGTACCTCTTCAAGATAGATTTGTTCATTCCTCTTGCAAGGGTATATTCAATATTCTTCACCAACATCATAAGTTCCTGATTCTTCCTTATTCTTTTGTCAGTTGTCCTATGACATAAGGCAATTGAACATGTAATAATAGCTTGACCACCTTAGTCCTCAAAGTAACATCTTTGCCTTTAAGCACATTAAAGAGGTCTTGGACAGCAGGTTTATTCAATGATTTGTTGACTGCTGCATCCATGGATATTGATATGGATTTGAGTAAAATTAAATCCTTGACAATCTCCATATTTTCTCCATTTATTGTAATGTTGCCTTTTTGTCTGGTTTTGAGTATTTTTGCTTTCTTTTTCTTTCTTGAGTATTTTTGTTTTCTTTATGAAAAAAGGGTAAGATATACTAAAGTCTGTTGTCTCTGGTGAAGGGTTTCAAATCCTCTTCACTGTAAGCAAGCAAAACATGCCATCTGCATATCCCAGGCTGTTAATGAGGCCTCCTCTAATCTTGCTGTTGGATGCTATCTGAATCTTAGAGTCCATTTTCTAGGATTATTTGCTCAGCAAACACATTGAATAAGAATGGTAAAAAGATATATTCCTGATATATACCTTTTCTGGATTTAAACTACACAGTTTTCCATTGTTCTGTAAAACGGCTGATCTTGGTCTGTAAACACGTTTCTCATAAGGACAATTAAGTATTTAGGATTTCCATTCTTCACAATGTTACTCAAAACATTATGATTCACATAGTCTAATATCTCTGTACACTCAAGTAAACACAAGAAGACATCCTTCTGGTATTCTGTGGTTCAACCAAGATCCATCTGACATCAACAATGCTGTCTTCATACCACATCCTCTTCTGAATATGGTCTGAATCTCTAGGAGTTCCAAGTTTTGAATTATCTTCAGCAAAAACATCAGTTACATGTAATATTATTGATATTGTTTCTTAGTTTCTGCATTCTGTTGCCTCATGTTCTTCTAATGGACAACATATGTATTAATTCCAGTCAGTTGGCCAGGTAAATTTTTTCCAAACATCTTGGTGAGGGAAGCTTGCAGATATGCATCCACTGTTGAGACATCTTAATTGATATTCTGTCAACTCCAGGACTCTGGTTTTCACCAATTCCTTCAGTGCAGCTTGGACATTCCCCATCCCACTCCTTACCCCAAACCATCAGTTTTTGATTGTATTAAATGATTCAGTATTGATCAATTCTTTTATGTATAGTGCCTCTGGGTATGTCTTCCATCTTTTTTTAATCCAAAATAAAATTTTATTTTGAACGACACAGATTAAGTACTCAGTGAGTCTAAGTCCCAAGTTCACATTTTTCCCACACCCACGTGGTCTTTGGCAGACCAAAAAGTTGCTTTCTGTGATAAGTTTTAATTGTAGTTTCAAAGAGAAGAACTCTTTTCCCATAAGCAATTGTTATTAGTAATATTGAAAACTTTATTTTGAGAAAACCGGGTGTTAGTTGAAGGCAGATATTTTTTAAATAAATAAATAAAAGCAGATCTGATTTATTTTACAAAGCGGGGGATGGGGAGGTGGCAATCAGTCAGAGGTGAAATGGAAAATGTCCTCTAGTGTTAACATCTTGCTTCAACCAGAAATCCGCACATGAGAATGGCATCTAGGAGTAAAATCCTCTGCAAAGTTGATGCTCATGAAACACACAGCTTCTACTCTGAACTTAAATCTTGAAAGGAAGGCCTGTATATTTCTGTGGTTTTAATGGTGACAAATGCCATAAATCATTGAAAAATCGTTTTCATTTTCTTCCTGGTCATAGAATTCTGTTGCACATAATATCATTAAGTGAATGTCATCTTCTTGCCTGTCAGATTCACTAAGAATTTAATGAGTAAGTGTTTTTCACAGTTGCCTCCCACCACTGAGCCAGGAGCCCTGGTGTTGTAGTGGGTACATGTTAGGCCTCTAACCTCATGGTCAATGGTTTAAAACTATTAGCGGCTCTGCAGGTGGAAAGGTGAGACTTTCCTTGACAGCGTCCCTTGAAGAGTGGTAGTCTCACAGTCTCAGAAATGCGCAATGTCAGTTCTGACCCACCCTCCAGGGTTTGCATGAGTCAGAATGGACTCCATAGCGATGAATTTGATTGTTTTGTTGTTGTATTTGGTTACTGTCACTGAGGCCACCTTGGAGATGGACTTCCAGTCATCCGCATTGAAATCATTAAAATCGGAAAATGATTTTACACAGTCCGTGATCAAAGAGACCCAAGCTTGGCACAATGTGCCAAGAAGATGGCCCTATTACCAGTATTTAGGGGTGGGGTGGGGTGGGGTGTGGTCTCGTCAAGCTTTCTTTGCTGAATCTACAGAAGACCCCGGGGTCCCACTTGTGAAATGGACTGACCTCTGAGAATCTGGTTCTTTCCTCCAGAGGCAAGTGGGATTGGAAAGGTCCCCCAGGCAGATATGGCATCCCTCAACAAAGCAATAGATCTCAGAAGTAGTGAATCAGGCAGATTCAGGAGGCTGTGAACCCACCATTCCAGGGTCTACCACCAGGCCCAGCGCTTTGATGCTTCTGGAGATGTTCACTCTGATACCCATAAAGCCAAACCACTGTCAAGGAGCTCAATCTGACTCATGTGGTTGTTATTGTTGGTACCGTTGGGTCAGCTGTGATTCATAGTAGCCCTGTGTACAACAGAATGAATATCAGTGAGGTCCTGTGCCATTCTCACGATTGTGCTCATGTGTGTGCCCATTGCTGCAATTACTGTGCCAAGGGTCTTCTTCTATTTCAAGCCCCTCCACTTGAGCAAGCATGACGTTCTTCTCCAGAAACTGTTCTCTGCTGACAGCAAGTCCAAAGGACATGAAATGAAGTTTCACCATCCTTGCCTCTAAGGTGATTTCTGGTTGTACTTTTTCCAAGATAGATCTGTTTATTCTCTTGGCATTCAATAATGTTTTGTTTGTTTGTTTGTTTGTTTTTGGGTTTGGGGCATCACTGCCCTCTGGTGGTTATGGGAGCTACCTAGCACTTCTCCTGAGAGCTGCCGCTGGATTTGAACCATCGAGCCCGCTGGCCACAGTCCCGCACTCAACCACTTACGGCACCAGGGCTCAGGCCCTCTATAATGTTTTTAATATTCATTGCTAACATCATAGTTCAAATGCATCCATTTTTCGCCGGTCTTCCTTATTTAATGCCCACTTTTCACATGCAAGTGAGCCAAAGAAAAACACCCTGGCTTGAGTCAGGCATACTTGAGTCCTCAAAGTAACAACCTTGCTTTGTAACACTTTAAAGTGGTTTTGTTCAACCTGTTTACCTTAAGCAATGGATTGTTTGACCTCTTTCCTACTGCTTCTGTGAATATTGATTATGCATCCAAGCAAGATGATATTCTAGATGACTTCAATTTTTTTAAAAAAAATTTCAACTCATAGTCACCCTATATTCGATGTTCAGGGCTATAAAACTTTACAGGAGTCAATAGCCTCACCTTTCTCCCAAAATAGGGATGGGGTATATGAACTTCCAGTCTTTGGGTTAATAGTCCAACACTTAACCAGAAGCACCACCAGGATTCCTAATTTTATTCATAGAATCCATCAATATTGAAACTCAAGGCTAGACTTTTTTTTTTCATTTCTTTCTGCTTCAGAGATACCAAACTATTCTTCCCTCATGACTTTATTCACTTGATTGCTTGTTTTAATTTCTAGATCTTTCCACATTTTATTGTTAAGCTGTATTTGATCTTCTTGGGCCATCCTTGGAATCTTCTGTTCAACTCTTCTACTTTATCATTTCTACCATTTTCTTTAACTACTCTGTGCTCGAGAGCAAGGTTCAGAGTAACTTCTAACATTAGGGTCTTTCTTTCTTGTTTTTTTAATGACACACACCTTTTTCATGTGTAATATCCTTGCTGTAATGCTACAATTAATCTAGCTTTTTGTCATTGATATTCAGTGCATCAAATCTATTCTTGAAATGTCCTCTAAATTCAGGTAGGATATACTCATTGTACTTTGGCTCTTGTAGATTTGTTTTAACTTCAATTTGAACTTATCCAATGGACTTATTTTATCTAAAGATACTGAGTTTCTCCATCACATGTTTCCACAGCTGTACTTGATTTGATTTCTCTAAATTTCACTCAACAAGACCCACATTTAGTCACCATTTATGTTGTTTAGGAAAGGAAATTGTGCTGAATAAATTGCTGCTCTTCAAACATATCATATGACCCAAGGAGATTTTTTTCCAGTTACTGACCCTTCTTTTTTTTCCAACTTTGGCATTTTAATCACTAGTAAGCATCAATGTATTTTATTGCATGTTTGATCAATTTCTGACTACAAATGTTGGTACAATCTTCAAATTCTTCATCTTTGGCATTAGTGGTTGGTGGGTAAATTTGCGTGATATTAGTAACATTGTTCTTCCTTGTAGGTGGATGGATATTATTCCATCATTGACAATGTAGCTTTCCAGGATAGAGCATGAAATGTTCTTTTTTGGCAACGAATGCATCATCATCCCTCTTTAAGTTACCATTCCTGGCACATTAGGCTATATGATTGTCCAATTCGCAATGACCAACACTAGTCTATGTTAGTTCACTAATGCCTGTGCTATCAATCTTCATGTGGCCCATTTCATTTTTGACAACCTCAAAATGTCCAGTCTTCAGACTTTGCACATTCCGCTTTCTCATGGATATTCATAGCCAGGTCTTCACCTGTGGAGTGGTGCCTCATCTGCAAATGAAGCTCTTGAAAGCAAGGTTCCATTCACATGATGAAGGTTGCCCCTACTTTGAGCAGGTAGCCTTTTTCCTGCCAAACCGAGGGGCTCATCTTCCAGCACCTGATCAGATAAGGTTCCTCAGCTAGCTATCAGGTTTCCACCAGACAGCTTTTTAAAGAATTAGAACACCAAGTCCTTCTTCCTGCCTCAGTTGGAAAGCTCCACTGAAATATGTCCACCAAACGGTATTTGAAATAGAGGTGGTATAGCATCCAGCATCAAAGCAACACCACAATAAAACAAACTGATGAGCAGTAGATGGAAAACATGCCTCAGAATTACCCTAACAAAGAAGCTAAAAAGCTTGTGTGTACACAATCAAAATGCCAATTACTGCCCTCAGAGATTGTTGACTCAGGATTGAGAGATCCATCTTGGTGAATTGAGGACCAGTGCATTCCTTTGCCTTACCAACCTTGGGAAGAGTAAGGAGCGTCCTCTAAACCGACAGGTGAACTATATGTAGTTAGAACTTTCCAAATGTCACAACCACATGAGTCATTTTCTTGGTGGTTTGTGAATTCTGTGATATATTGGAGTAAATTGTGGAATCCTGGGCACAATGGCAAAGTATTCAAGAAAGGATGAGGGCTGCTATCAGAGTGGTATAGCATTTTGGAAATAATGGATATTTGGGACACTTAAAAAAGATGATTTTATTGGGGACTCATAACTCTTATCACAATCCATACATTATTCATTTTGTCCAATACACCTGTACATATGTTGTCATTATCTTTTTCAAAACATTTTCTTTCTACTTGAGACCATGGTATCAGCTTCTCATTTTTTTTCCTCACTCTCCCTCCCTCCCCCATGCCCCCTTGATAATTATTTATATATTTTTTCATGTCTTACACAGACTGCTGTCTCATTTCACTCACTTTTCTGCTGTTCATCCCCCTGCAATGGGTGTCATATGTTGATCATTGTAATCAGTTTCCCCTTACTTCCACCTCCCCACCCCCCCGCCAATCCTTACCCTTCTGGTGTCTCTGCTCTCTTTATTGGTCCTGAGTGGTTTATCTATTCTGTATTCCCTATGTTTAAAGTGACCAGATTTTAAGCAGGACATCATTGATGGGAGGTGGGGGCATTCTTAATTTAAAATCTGATCTATATGGAGCAACAAAAATTTTCATAGAATGCAAAAATAGTGCTGTAATATTTATTTTAATTTTAAAACTCTGCAGGACATGGACAAATTTTTAAAAAGCGGGATGTCTGGTCACCTTACCTATGTTGCAAGCTCTTATCTGTAATAGTATACGTGTTCTGGTCTAGCCAGATTTGTAAGCTAGAACTGGGGCCATCACAGTGGGGGGCAGGGAGGATGTACTAAAGAACCAGAGGAAGTTTGTATGTTTCATCAGTGCTATACTGTACCTGACTGTCTCTTCTCTTCCTTGTGGCTGTTCTGACAGGTTGTATCAAACTGACTACTGATGGGTTTTGAGTGTCCACTCTGCCCTCCTCCTCATTCCCATTGATATGCTTTTTGTTTCTATTTGGGGGGGGGTGCATAAGCAAATGTGGTGAATAAAACTGATGGTGCCCAGCTATCAAAAGATATAGCATCTGGGGTCTTAAAGACTTGAAGATAAACAAGCAGCCATCTAGCTGAGAAGCAACTAAGCCCACATGGATGAAGTACATCAGCCTGTATTATCATGAAGTGTCAATAGGATCAAGTATCAGGCATCAAAAACCCAAAATAAAACAAACAAAAAGCATATCATTGGGATATCTTTAAACTTCTACCTCCCAGGGTCTAGCCTTGGGCTAATTCTTGCAAAATAAATTATTTTTGCAGCCACTGATTGAAGACTGAACCTTGAAAATATTGTCTTTGCTGTATCTGTACACAAGTTGAGTTTGATCCTGCTGTCAGATTAAAAAAAAAGAATCTTTGCAGGAAGCAGTTACATATGTGTAGAGGTGAATGCCAAGGCAATATGGGCAGACTATGGATAAAATTTTTATGAAAAGGATGCTGTCTTTGTGGTTCACCTTCTGAAATTCCTTTCTCCTGATGAAAGGTATTTGTCTTTTTCATGACCATCTGGAAGAAAGAGGAAGAAGAGGGAAACAGCTTTGTAGTCCATCACCCCATCTCTTTCTGTTGCTCTAGATCCATGTAACTCCTTTATTATAAAGCATGTTTTCAAAACCATTTTATTGAGAGTTAGTACAGTTATCATATCATTCCACAGTTCAATCACATCAAACAGTATTGCACAATTGCTACCACAATTAAATTCAAAACATTCTTTTCCTTCTTGAACTCCTTGACATCCCATATGGTGAAAGCACTTTCTCCAAGAAAACATCTGTGGGTTGAGGAAAACTGGGATAATTAATGTGAATTCATAAAATGCTAATGTGGAGTTTAAGTGTGCTTTTCAAAGTTTTTGTTTTTTTGTATAAACTCTATGAATGGATTTTAAATTCTATAACATAGCAAAATTACCATTGTTTTACTGAGTGAGCTTTATTTCCCCAAATCAATCATTTTGAGCATCTATTTGAGGGTCTAGTACAATGTTGAATGTATAGTCCTGTTTAAGTATTTTGTATAAGTTATAATTATATGCATGATCTAACTACATTCTAGTAGGGAGCTTGGTTTATGAGGACAATTCTTACCAATACAGGAGGTAGGCTCAGCATAGTAAAAATAAATAAGAGACTGCATATTCACTCCAAAAAAAATAGACTAAATGATCTTATTGGAAAATTAAAAATGTTGGATAATGAACATACTTTAACTTCTATTTCCTCCTGACACTACTCTAGAATTACAGTAAAAATATGGAAAAGGGCAAAATACACAAGACAAAGAATACCAGTAATAAGACAGCAGCAATGAAATTCTGGATACCAGAAAGCCAAATTCTGGAAACTGGAAAGGAACTGATAAGTAAATCCAAGACTGCTGAGTTCTAAGCAAGTTGTATAGAGATACAATATACACTGAAAAAACCCCATAAAACCCCAGGAATTGGAAGCATTTCGAACGTTCTCAGGTAGGACTAAAATAAGTTGTACTGAATGTAAGTCTATTTTAGAAGCAGTTAGACCTTGACCTAAGTGTAGCAAATGGTTAACATACTTGGCACTAGTCAAAAAAAATGAAGGTCTGAGTCCACCTGGAGATGCCGTAGAAGCAACAGGGTCCACATGGATGAAGCACAACAGCCTGTGTGCTCATGCAGTGTTGATGGGATCAAGTACCAGGCATCAATAACCCAGAATAGAACAAACAAAAAGCACATCTTTGGGACTTCTTTAAACCTCCACCTCACGGGGTCTAGCCTTGGGCTGATCCTTCTAAGAGAAATTATTTTTGCATTCACTGCTGTAGAAGAAAATCCTGGGGATGTCTGTTTGAAAAATTAGCCGTTGCACAGAGGACCATAAGACTGGACCCACCACGAGACAGAGTGTCCCTCCCTAAACGATGGCACTATGGGAGACAGCACTGAGGACGCAGTGCAGGAATTGTGCCCGATCTGACCCCATCACACTGAGGCAAAACACCAAGGGCATGCAACAGAGCAGCAAGTTCCTGGAGAATACCAAAAATAGACTTTGGAGACATGTTGCACCCCAACAAACTTGCCTGGAAAACACCCTTAAAGGTCAAAAAACAGACCTGGAATTATTTACAGACTTTTTCTTTTTTTTGTCCTTGGATTTCTTTGTGTTGCTGTTATTTTGCTTTTGTTGTTGTTATTATTTTCTTGATTTGATCTCCCTTTGTTGTTTTGCTTGGCTTTGCCTGGTTTTTGAGTTTATCAATGTCTCTCTGTGTCTATCTACATAAGATAGGTGGGATGAACATTTCAGAGATGAAAAAAAATGGAACCGACGGTTCTGGGAGGTGCAGGAAAAGGGGAGGTAGGAGAAAGAAAGTGGGGGGAAATCAACCTAGTGACAAGGGAAAAAAAGTGAACTAAAGTCAGTGGTGAGAAGGGTATAGGATGTCTAGTGGTGCTTAATCAAGGGCAATGTAACTGCAAGGAATTACTAAACCCAAATGAATAACGAACATGATGGTGGGACAAGAGGAAAGTAAATGGAAATAGTGGAAAGAACCAGGAGGCAAAGGACATTTATAGAGGTCTAAATACAGGCATACATATGTAAATATATTTATATATAATGAGACAGAAATAGATCTACATAGTTATAGCTATATGTTAAGAATTAAAGTAACAGGTGGACCTTGGGACTCAACTCAAATACTCCTTCAGCCCAAAAGCACTTTGTTCTAATAATCCAGCATTCTGAGATGCTCACCTGCCCAACACGATCGCAGAAGACAAAATGGGTACATAAGCAAATGTGGTGAAGAAAACTGATGGTACCAGGCTATCAAAAGATATAGTGATTGTCTGGGGTCTTAAAGGTTTGAAGACAAACAAGTGGCCATCTAGTTGAGAAGCAACAAAACCCACATGGATAAAGCACACCAGCCTGTGTGATCATGAGGTATCAATGGGATAAGGTATCAGGCACCCAAGACCCAGAACAAAATCAAACTAATGCGAAAGGGGGGGCGGTAATGAGGAGTGAGACTCAAAACCTATCTTTAGATAATTGGACATCCCCTCACAGAAGGGCCACAAGGAAGAGATGAGCTAGTCAGGGTGTATGCAGTATAGCACCGATGAAACACACAACTTTCCTTTAGTTCTTTTTTTTTCTCCCAACACTGCCTCTAGTTCTTTAATGCTTCTCTCTACCACATTATTATGACTTCACTTCTACCTTACAAATTGGATTAGACCAGAACATATACACTGCTGCAGATAAGTACCCACAGCACAGGGAATCCAGGAGAGGTAAAGCCCTCAGGACCAACAATGAGAATAGAAATACCAAGAGGATAAGGGGAAGGTGAGGGGAGAAAAAGGGAATCGATCACAAGGATCAATATGTAACCCCCTCCCAGGGGGATGAACAGCAGAAAAGTGGTAACGGGTGAGAAAAGATGATGTAAGATAAGAAAATAATAATCTATAACTTATCAAGGGATCATGAGAGAGAGATGGCAGGGAGGGATGGGGGAAATGAGGAGCTGACATGAAGGGCTCACGTAGAAAGAAAATGGTTTGAAAATTATGTTGGCAACTATGTACAAATGTGCTTGATCCAATGGATGAACGTATGGATTGTGATAAGAGACATAAGAGATCCCCAATAAAAGCATTTAATAAAAAAAGAAAGACAAATCTAGGGCTGAGCCCCGGTGGCGTAGTGGTTGTGCGCGGGACTGCGGCCCACTGGGATGGAGGTTCGATTCCGGCTCCCAGGAGCAAAGGCTGGGCCTCCTACCCCCACCACCAGGGCAGTGATGCCTAAAAAAAAAAAAAAAAAAGAAAGAAAGAAAGACAAATCTGCCATTGAAAGTCCTTTTGGGAACAGTTGTACTCTAAGACACATGGAGTTGCCATAAGTGAAGGTCAATTCAAATAGCAATTGGCGTAGACCTCTTGTTTTCCCTCTGTAGTCCATATAACCTTGAATAGACTCTCCTTGACTTTCGAAGGAGATAGTGGTTAGTCTTGGAAAAGATGAAATC
>PVJH01003003.1:0-65000 GCA_004026705.1 Nesogale talazaci
CCTCCTCCTCCTTCCCTCCTCCTCCTCCTCCTCCTCCTTCTTCTTCTTTTCTCTCTCTTTTTGGAGTTTAGCCCTTTCCAGAATGTTGTGTAGTTTGAATCATGCAGTATGTGGTCTTTTCAGACAGATTTCTTTCACTTAATATAGATTTAAGATTCTCCATGTCTTTTTGTGATTATGGCTCTTTTATTTTGCTGGGCAATAGTTCATTGAACAAATGTGCCACAATTTATTTTATTACTTGTTGAGGAATATCTTGGTTGCCACAAAATTTTGGCAATTATAAATAACATTTTTACAACATTTTTGTGGGTCTGCTGCCTTTATGCACCCCTGATTCACTGCTACTCTATTGAAGTTTCTTACACTTATTAGCCATGCTACAACACACCTCACTGTTCCTCTTAGCAAACAGTTATTAAGAAAATTTCTCTGAATAGGGGCAAAGAAATATTTTTTTTTGTTAAAGAGATATATTTCTATCTTGAGACTAATATTTGAAAAGTATCCTGGTGCAATGTTGTGGCACAGACTGACTATTTCCTGTCCAATACACTTTCCCTCTAATTCTTAACCACTGGACTCCAGTTTTATTTAGGATGGCAAAGCATTACTAAAATACTATTCAGCTTCTTTTACGACTTGTGTCACTGTGTGACCAAGATCTTCACCAATGATATGTGCGCTAAAGTGTCTTGTGTTTTTTTTTTTTCTAAAATAAAGTCAAAGAGCTTGTGCATGTTTTAGATGGGCCTTTCTGCCCCCCCCCCCGCCACCTTTTGCCCTTTTAATTATTCTTCTTTACTTCATAGTGAACATGATGGTTGGAGTTCTGGCAACAGCTTAGCAACATGGGGTAACTCACGGGATTAAACGGTATGCTGGGGATGGTAAACTAAAGCAACAACAACAACAACAACAACAACACACACAGAACTCACTGACATTGCATCTTTGCTAACCCAGTGAGACCGTAGATGGCAGCATAGAACTGATCTAGGAGAAGAAGGTTCTGCCTTTCTCCCTTGGAGTGGCTGGTGGTTTCCAACTACAGGCCTCGTGGATCACATGCCAGGATGAGTCCAAATTCCCCAGAGTTTTAGCCTGACCTTTACATTTGAAGAAAAACGAAGCCAAACCACTCTTTTTACACTTTTCCTGATAGCCGAAACGAATCTGCCCACTCTCCCTGTGTCTTTTTGCATTATTCAGGGCATAAGGAAAATGGATTTTTTCTGTGGAAGCTGTATGTTCTGCCTCTCTTGTGAACTTTGTCATTTCATTTGTGTTTATCCAAATGTTCCCTTTATCTCAGAGTTGTTTTCTTTCACAAAAAGTTCACTTACTATGGTATAAGAGGCCTGTCTGAGTTGCACATGTGAGTGACTTAACTTTAGTTTTCTAAATGATTTCTTGATAGGTCTAGAAATGCTTTCTCATTTCTACACATTTTTAAAAGTCAGTGTTTCATTTAACTTTTCTTTGGGCACATTCCAGGCTATTCATACACAGCCATCTATCCAATTACTATTTTAGACACTATTATTAGAAAGGCATATTCTCACATATAAATACTGCTATAACTACATCTCATAAATTTTGATATTAACTTATAATTGCAGCTATTTCTCAGAATTACTGTCATTGATTTAAAATTTAATCTAATTTGGTCATATACATTGTGTCATTTGAATCCCTTTAACATTTATTGAGACATGGTTCATAACGCTGAATATTATTGATATTCTATGAAAAGTCCAGAAAATTCTTTATTTTTAATTCTTCATTTATTTTTGGGCATCACTGCCCTCTGGTGGGAGTAGGAGGCCCTGCCTTGCACCTGGAGACCTGCTGTTGGATTTGAACTGCCAACACAGTGGACCCAGTCCCGCCCTCAACCACTACACCACCGGGGCTCAGCCTAGAAAATTCTTTATTTCTGTTGAAATAATTGTCATTTTGATTACATTTGAGGATTGGTCAAATCTTTTTTCCATCTAATGATTTCTGGGTACTAGTTTAATTGTTTAATTGAATCACTTATCTGTCAGTTTGCCATACTGTGGAGACTCATATGTTACTGTTGCTCATAGAAGGTATTTTACCGGTGTTTTAAATGCCAGCAAGGTCACACACCATGAACAGGTCTCAGCGGAACTCCCAAACTAGGAGTAGACTCCAAAGAAGGAATTGACCGTCCGCTCCAGAGGAATTAGCTACTGAAACTTGTGCATAGCATCTAGACATCCTTGGATGCTGAAGGTCTCGTGAATGGAAGCAGAACGTTACCCGAGAAAGGTCTAGAATGATCACCTCAGGTGGGAGGACACTGGAAATGGGACTGCAGGGGACCTGTGGTCTTGGGGTGGAGTCTACCATGGTCACAAGAGAGGGCAAAGTCCATGAGAATGGAGCCCAAGGGATCATGATGTGCTAATGAAGCATGACTGAAGGTGAGTAGAAAGTGCTGCAAAGATAGGAATTTGTAATGTGTGAAGCACAAAACTAGAAAATGGGAAATCATCAATAAGTAAGATGGAATTCATAACCATCGATACCCTAGGTACTTGGCAGCAGGAAGCCCCCAAGGAAAATGGGAAAGATATAGAGTTGATGGACCCAAAAGAGCCAGCAGACGGTCCACCGCTTCAGGAGAAATCATATAAACAAGAGCTAGTGGTACAGAAGAAGTCTAAGCTTCACTGCTTCGCTGAAAGCATTAGCCAAAAACAAGGCTCCAGGGATCGATGGAATGCCAATTGAAACGATGGAGCACTAAAAGTCCTTATTTATCTATGCCAGGAAATGTGGAAAAGAGCCACTTGGGCAAGTGAGTTGGAGAGATCCATATGTGTACCCATTCCAAAGAAAGCCGACTCAACAGAAGGCTCAAATTATAAAACAATATAATGGATATCACACACTACTACAATTTTGCTGAAGATAATCTAACAGCAGTTGTCAGGGTGCTGCTAGAGGTTTAGTGTAGAATCTTCGAAAACCTGGTACAAGATATATTATTGCTGTTGCCAAATGAATCTTGACTGAAAGCAGAGGATATTTGAAAGTTGTTCAGTTGTGTTTTATTGACTATGCTCAGGTTTTAGATTGTGTGGATTATAGCAAACTACGGGTAACCTTGAGAAGAATGGAAATTTCAGAACACTTCTTTGTGCTGATGTGGAACTTATACATGGATCAAGAGGTAGTTGTGCAAACAGAATAAGTAAATAATGCATGATTTAAAATTCAGGAATGGCGTGTTCCAGTGTTATATCCTCTTGCCATATCTATACAATATATATCCTGGGCAAATAATCAGAGCAGCTAGATTATATGTTGACAAATATAGCATCAGGATTGAAGGAAGGTTTATTAACCTGTGAGATGCAGATGACACAAACTTGATTCCTGAGAGTGAGGAGGAACTGCAGGAGTTGCTGACGAAATTTAAGGATTGCAACCTTCGGTATGGATGATGACTCAATGTAAAAAAAAAAATCAAATCCTCACAACTGCACCAATAAAGTGTTGAAGCTGTCAAGGGTGTTTTTTTCCTTGCTTAGATCCACAGTCAATGCTGACAGAAGCAGCAGTGAAGAGCTCAAAAGAGGAGTTGCGTTAGGTAACTCTATCCAAAACAGATAAAATCTACACAGAATCCTGTCATCTGCAAATCGTGACTTCACCTCTTATTAGTTTAATTGTATTGCCTTGGTTTCTTTTTGCTCTCTAATGGTTTTGTCTAAGATTTTCAGAATGATGCTGATTAAGAATGGTGATGAGAGGAATCCTTGTCTAGTTTTCATCTTCACAGCAAATTTTTTCATTTACCCCCCCATTGAGTATGATATTGGTTTCTGTCATTTTGTATGTGGTATGTATTATGTTTAATAACACTCCTTCTATTTCTGTTTTATTAGTAATTTTTATTAAAATGGGGGTTGGATACTGTCAAATGTGTTTTCTGCAACCACATGACACGATCATGTGGTTCTCTGTATATTTATGTGATGGATTACATTGATTGCATGTTTAACCATCCTTGTATCCCTGGTGTGAATCCTATTTGGCTGTTTTTTTTTTGGGGCTTCACTGCTCTCAGGCGGTGGGAGTAGGAGGCCCAACCCCACTGCTGGAATTGAACTTCCATCCCAGTGGGCCGCAGTCCCGTGTACAACCACTATGCCACTGGGGCTCAGCCCTATTTGGCTGGTTTTTATAAAAATATGTTATTGGATTCTATTGCACAGCATTTTGTTGAGAATTTTTACATCTATGTTCATGACGACCTTTGGTGTGTAGTTTTCTGTCTCTGTCTGGTTTGGGCTCAGGGTTTTGCTTGAATGAGCTTGGGCATATGCTATACCTTTCTATACCTTGGAATAGTTGGTGTGGAATTGAAGACAGGTCTTCCATGAATGCTTTGTAAAATTCCACTGTCAAACCATCTTGTCCTTTTATTCTCTTTGTTGGAAGTTTCTTGATGCATTCCACTTTTCTTCCTTGTGTTTCTGTTCAGGTTTTCTATATCTGTCTGTGTTAATATGGGTAGATGATGCATTTCTACATTTCTTCTAGACTATCAAATTTGTTGGAACACAGTCTTTTGTAGGACTATTATTATTCTTTTAATTTCATCTGGATTAGTTTTTCATGTAACCCCCTTTCACCTATAATTCCACATATTTGCATGCTTCTCTTCTTTTATTAGTTTAAATTTAAGTGGCAATTTTGTTGATCTTTTCAAACAATCACGTTCTTGTCTTGCTGCTTCTAACAGTTACATAATCTATTGCCAACTTGAGGAAGGGGTGGAGTCTAGCCTGTCAATCAGGCCATAGTCAATGAAGTCTCTGTTTGAGCATGGCTTTCTCCTAAGGATTCTGGGAATTCCTCTCTTCCTTTCTGGAGCCAACACACGCACACACACACACACACACACACACACACACTCTCCCTGCTTGACATTCCTGCTAAAAAGTTACACGGGTTATGGTGATGGTGCTGGAGCCCTGGAGTTGGAGGAGCCATGTGGAGACTTCTGCCAATGCTGAGATGCTTCCACTGACACTGGATCCACAAGACTCTCCACCCACTGACCTGTGGTTTTCCTGTTTATTTCCTAGTGTATTAACAAATGGGTTCATGAAAGTGATAAATGAGATGTTGAGCAGTGACACCACCTTATTAGTGCCACTCTTTCCTTTGCTGACTTGATATAGATGAAGATACAATTTTCATAGGTGATGGAAACTACAGTGGCATGGTACGAACAAGTAGAGAAAGGCTTTTTTCTTTGTTAAGCATAAGGGACTCTTACAATAGTCTTGATGATGTATGTGTAGAGCCCAATTATACACACCGGTGTGAATATTAGAGTCACGGTTAAAGCAAGTTATTCTGCAAATTGCCTGAGCACACAATCTTCAGAAGAAGGGATGCATCAAAGCCAATATGGTCAATAATATTGAAGTGACAGAAATCTAGATCAATTCCTATGCTAAGAGGTGGAATTATGATAAGGAATCCAGCCTTCCAGCAGCAAGGACAAAGCTAGTGCACACCCTTGTCATTCATAATGGGGATGTAGTGGAGGGGCTTGCAAAGGGCATATAGAGATCGTAGCGTATCTCTATATGACAGTTAAAAGAAAGGATCCCGTTGCTCCGATGAGGATGACAAAAAAATAACAATGGTACAGGTAGTACAGGTAACAGTTTTGTCCCTTCTTGTTATGCTGGAACACAGTTGAAAATGATATCTATAAGATGGAAAAATTCTGAAGGAAAAACCAAATGGGGTTTTTAAGGTGAGAATCAATCAATAGGAAGAGAATAATGATTAGATTTCCAGCAGCAGTAAAAATGTAGGTGAGAAACAGAAATGCTGTAAGAAAAACCTGTAGCATGGATCATCTGTTAGTCCCAGCAGGATGAATGTTGTTATTACAGAATTATTTCTCATCAGAACTTGTGATATAATGAATCTGTTTTTTAACTCATAAACTTTGTAGCTGAGGAATAGAAGATAGAAACAATGTTTTAATATATTTTATGAAAAAATTCAATCAAGATATGAGATATACATTTTTATTTCTTTTACTCGACTATTAGCAATGTTGATATAGGAATTACTTCTACAATTATAGAATTAGGAATTATTCCTAATTGTTGATATAGGAATCATTTCCTTAGACTCCACTTTTCTCAGGACTTCAGAATACGCTTTGTGAAAAACATTCATCTCAAGTTTGACTTCTCTGGTTACCAGGAACCTCTGCAAGATGGTAGAATACCGCAAAAAGCCTCACAATTGTTTGAGAATAAGGGAATCATCATGGTATCTGAATAGAGGATCCTTAAAAATTGGTTTAAAAAGAAAGAAAATATGCATAATGTTTCACTTCTCCATTTGTAAGGACAGTGTATCAAATTATTCTTATAATGCTTTATTGAATTATGCTCCTAAATTATGGTACTCTAATGCCATCCATGTCTAAGCTGTAATATTTTTCATGTTTTGCAACACTTATTCCCTCAACCCTTTTTCCCTGCTTAATCTATTTTGTATCCTAGTAACCTTTACTGTTTGACCTGTGACAGCATTCCGTGATGCTCACATTCCCAACATGATTGCTGAAGACAAAGAGGGTGCATAAACAAACGTGGCGAAGAAAGCTGATGGTGCCTAGCTATCAAAAGATATAGCGTGTGGGGTGATGTTGAACAACATCTAATAAAGACAGTGGTATGGGAAAAACTCAAATATATGCTTGCTCTACTAATTTCAAAGGTGAAATGTCAATTGATGACAAATTTTGTTCTGGATGTCCGTTAACTTCCCAAATGGACAAAAGTATTGGTGTGGTAGTGCATTTGGAGTTCCAGTGCGTCAGACTGTTAATCAAACTTTCTATTTAAAGGTTCTGAAAAGATTGCATAACAGTGTGCAACAAAAAGTTCCTGATTTTTGACCGATGGGTGACTGGATTTGTCACCATGACAATGCACCTACCTGTGCAGCCATCTCAGCACACTGGTGTTTGTAAAAAATCCAGCATGTTTCTCTTACTCCATGCACCTGATTCACCTGACCTTGTTCTTTGTGACTTTTTTATTTCTACAAATGAGGGAGATATGAAAGAGCAGATATTTGACAACGTAGAAGAGGCAAAGGAAAACAGGAAGTGTGGTCAACCATTCAAACAGATGAGTTTGAAAAATACTTGAAATTTGACAAATTTGGAATTTCAGATTTGACAAATGGACTAAGTTAATGAAGAATAGATTGAATGTGATTTTTGAAGGTGGTTTTGTAAAAAAAATTAAATGCAGAGCTTTGAAAATAATCTGATTTCTTTTTTGGGGGGCATACCTCCTTGTATGTTGGAGTGCTTGTTTTATATATTTTTCTATTATAACATTTTTGCTATTTTGTTTATAATCTAAATTTTATTGTATGCCAGACATTGTCTAATAAATAGACATTGAAACTGGAAAAATCAATCAAAAACTTGGCGTTCAAAAAATTGAACATTTACCTTAAAGCTTTTAAGACCCCAGATGCTATATTTTTGATAACTGGGTACCATCAGCTTTCTTTAAGACAGTTGCTTATGCACCTATTTTGTCTTCAGTCATCATGTTGGGAAGGTGAGCATCACAGACTGCTGGATTATTAGAACAAAGTGTTCTTATGTTGATGGGGTACCTGAGTTGAGACCCAATGTCCATCTGCAACCTTAATTCTTAAAATAAACATATGCATACATAGTTCTAGTCCCCTTTCATTATATTTATGCACACACACATGTACATGCCTGTATTTAGACCTCTAAAAATGTCCTTTGCCTCAAAGTAGTGGGGTGGTATTTTGTTTGGTGTAGAGTCCCACTGATGATGGGTGGAATTACTCTAGAAGGCAAGAACACAGTGGAGATCAGGCAGTGGTTCCCACAGTGATGTTGAACACTGGAGATCAATGGTATAACTGCCTTGTGCTTTATAGGTGGCCCTGCAGCAAGGGGTTGGGGTGTGTGTGGGGTGTGTTTCCTCACCAGGTGTAGGGTCCCAGAAAAGGCAGGGGGTCCTCCCAGCTACAAGGAGGACAGGCAGGACCTCCCTAGATGTGAGAAGAATCCCTGAGGGCGGAGAGTAGCTCCCCTTTGTTTGGTTTACAGAGTTTTTTCCCTTCCTGGCCAGCTGGAATTGAATTAAATTTAATTCGCCCCCTGGTTCTGGGATCTGGGCATGTGCTCGGTGAGATATTCTGAAACTGAGGCATGCTCCAGAAGGTCTTTGTTACGTTGAAATTCTCCGGGTTCTGTAGCTAACTTCTGGCATTGCTCAACATTGGCTTCCTTATTTGGCTAATGTATGTTAAAACTCATTCTGCCAGTTTGTCTTGGAGCTAAACAATGAGCCTGGGATTTGCAGTTTTTACCCATAAAATATATTTTTTCTTTTTTATATTGGGCTTATGGGGTGCCCTGATTTCGGGACTGTCACCCTGACTCCCAGTGTTGGATATCTGGCTTATGAGAGAGGTTGCTTTCTTCTCAGCTGGCTGGAGCTGAATTTGCTCCCTGGGGTATGGCTACCCGCTTACGCTCTGCCATACTACAATCTGACTCAGAGAAGTTTACTGACACCTTTTCAGTTGTGCCAAATCTGTGACTACTACTTTCTTTACCACATTTGCTTATGTACCCATTTTATCTTCAGTGATCGTGTTGGGAAGCTGAGCATCACAGAATGCTGAATTTTTAGAAATAAGTGTTCTTGTGTTGAGGGAGTACGTGATTCGAGGTCCAATGTTAATCTGCTACCTTAATACTTAATACATAGATCTATTTTCCTATCATTATGTGCAAATCTATTTACATATGTATTTGCCTGTACTTAGACCTTTATAAGTATTCTTTGCCTCCTAGTTCTTTCCTCTATTTCCTTTTACTTTCCTCTTATGCCATTTTCATGTTTGGCCTTCATTCAGGTTTCAGTAATTCCTCGCCGTTACATTGCTCTTGATTAAGCCCCACAAGGCATCCTATTAATTTAGTTCACTTGTTGTTCCCTTGTCCCTGGGTTCGTTGAGCCCCCTCTTCCTATCTCCCACGTTCCCTTCTCCTGTGTCCCCTCAGAACCATCAGTCCCATTCTTTTCTTCTCTGAATTGTTTTTCCTTGCTATCCTTTCTAGATAGACATGCAGAGATATTAATCAGCACAATAACTAGACAAAGCCAAATAAACAGCAAAGGAAGACAAAACCTACAACAGTAACAACAAAACAAAAGAAAAACAAAAAAATAATAGCAACAAAAGGAAAACCAATGACAAAAGAAAGAAAACCTATAAATAATTCCAAAATGTCTGATCTTGACCTTTAGGAGTTTATTTTCAATTGAGTCTGATGGGACACTCTGTCCCCAAAGTCTAATTTTGATATTCCCTAGGACCTTCATTGCTTTGCTCCCCTTGTGGCTCTGTTTCATGGCCTTAGTGTTTTACCCCAGCACCCCTTTACACTTAAGTCTCAAATTGACAACAGTTTATGTAACTACCACAGTGGGATTGAGGTATTTATTTATTTTTCTGATGATGTTTTTGTCAAAGATGTTGGACAAAATATTCTGATCTGGCCTATCAGGTAATCTATTTTGCACTATTATACTTATTTATTAATCATAACAGCCATAGTTAAAACAAATTTTCTTAAGGTGATTTAGGTGAGAGCTTGACAAGCCCTGGAAGTATAGTAGTTATGCAACATTTCCAAACCATCAGTCACTCTGTGGGATAAAATAGGGCTTCCTACTCCTGTAAAGAATTAGTCTTGGAAAGTCACACTTCTACCCTGGCCCATTGGATCACTATGAATCAATGAAATTATCAATAACCCAATGACTTTCCCCATTTCCATAATATTTGTCTGTCTCCCTCTTGTCGGATATTATCTTCCTGTTCATCCAAGTGAACACATGACTCCACTCTATTCTGTGACTTCTCCTTCCTTTCCCTGTGTACTTTTAAAGTCTGTTTCTTATAGTTTTGTGAAAGACATTTTTGATTTTGTACAAGTATTTATCCTTTATTCAATATTACCCCTTTGTGCTTGACTGAAACCACGCAACATGTTCTCACATTCCCTCTATGTTATTGGATAACAGTAGTTTCATCATTTGTCTTTAGTGGCATGAACTGTGCTGTTGTGTGTATGCACCAAAGTTTATTTAACTGTTCTCTTACTGATGGACATTTAGGTTGCTTCCATCTTTTTGTCATTTTTGATATTGCTACAATGAACATAGCTATGAATATTTGTTAGCACTTTGGCATATAAATCCATTCTCTATAAAAATGGCAATAGCAATCTGTTGTTAAAGCAATTCAAGTCTGTCACATATTGAAGATAATATCATATGCCATTGAGTCATATTGAAGATAATATCATATGCCATTGATAATATCAACACATTGATAATATCAATAGTGACCTTATATGAAAAAATCCTATACGATTTTATGTTTCTTATTTCTTTAGGACACATACCTTACTTTACACATAGATATCAGTATTTATAATGCATTATAAAATGGACAGTAATTACATAAGATCATAAAATGGAGGCTAACCATACAATACTGAAAACCACGCAATATTGCCAAATTGGCACATACTTCTGGGTTGCACCATTCAATCTGTGACATCTTTTTGATTTTAAAGATATAAACTTAGCAATTACCTATCTTTTAGCATGAAATATACAACCGGTGTCTTCATATAAGATATCTTAAATTTTTCTCATTGCATTTTCATTTTAAAAGAGTAGAACCAAGCACTTTATTAGTATTAATAATTGATATGATGCCAAGTATAGCCTAAGTAATTCTACTTTATGTGGTTACTTTAAGGTACTTTACTTAATATTGTCCCTATTGAATTTTTTAGCAGCTCTATTGGACAGATAATTCATGTATCTTATAACTAAATGATTTAATTTAGCTGAATTTAATTTAATTAAAAAGCCACTTGCAATCATCACCTAACTCAATTTTAGAGCCTTTCTTCCTTCTTTTACTCATTATTATTAGCTCATTCCACCTCCCAACTTCCTCTGCTAATAACTCTAATAAACTATCAATCTAGCTACTTCCCAAATCTATTTCTACATTATGCATTTCATATAAAGAAAACAAAATAATATACTGAAAAACTTCAAACTGAAAGAAAGTAGAAAATAATATAAACTAGAAAAAATTAAGAATATAGTCAAAAAGGAAAACAATTCTACTCTTGGCCAGTTGACACACTCTGATTTTGTTCTGCAGAGAAGGCTCTCTCAGATGTTCCCTGGCTTCTTAAATGCTGATGGGGTCTTGACTCTCTCACATAATATTTGTTTTTTTGTCTTTATACTAGTGTGATCTTATCCTTACCATCTTGAGATGGTTTGTTTTGAATTGTTCTCTGTGGGTTTTCCCAGTTGTGAAGCATAGGAGGAGTGAATGTACAATGATAATAACTGACACAAGGCGTTACAGCAAATATGGGGGAGGGGGATGGGCAATAGAAAGGGAAAGGGGAGTGTGGCAGTCACTTAATCTGGTGTCGATTTGAGGATTAAGAGTGTAGGGGTGGGGTCTAGCCTGTCAATTTGGAGATAGTCATTGATACCTCTGTGTGGACATGGTCTTTTCCTGAGAATTCTGAGAAATATGGTATTTTCTTTTTGGAGGTGGGGGACACTATCTCATTCCCTCTCTTGGAGACACTTGACTGACCAGGCCGGCTCCTTATTGGACATCCCTAAGAAGAAGCCACGTGGATCTACCATGAGGCGGCCAGAAATCTGGACCTAGAGAAGTCACTCAGAGACTCCTTCCAGCACAGAGATGCTTACGACACCACTGACTTTGCACCCGCTAGTCTGTGATCTTCCTGCATTCAGCATCATTGCATGGGGTTTGTGAGTCTGGAGAGGACTTTATAGGTTGCCAGCAGACATATAGGCTAATATCGGACTTATGACCTTGGACTGAACTGGGTGGGGATGCTTTCTCAACGTTCCATTCCTCTTGTATCTAATCCTCTCCATTATACATATGCATGCTTATGAATTTGTTTCTCTCGTCTACCTAGACCAACGTAGGGAGTCTAGGAGTAAATAATGAAAGCAGTAGGCAGTAGGACAGCACTGGAGCTGAGCTGATTTTGATTGCACAGCTCATTTTGAGGTGAATCAACCGTGTACGTGCGTGTGTGTATGTGTGTGCATGTGCTGGGTGGGGGCAGGGATGTACTAGGATGGATGTGGTGGTGAGTGTTCAACTCCCCCTTGATATGTGGGAACAATTGAACAGAATAGTTCAATTCTATGACATGCAAATTATGTGCCACTACAACTGTTGAAAAACAACAAAGTGAAAGAGATCTTACCTGTTACACTAAAAAAAAAAAGAGGGGAAAACAATGATAAAATGTTAAATTTTAACCAAACTATATCTGCATTAATCCACTTTACATTGCACTCTTTCTGAGAGAAAAGTGTTTGACATTTTCAAACAATGGTCTGAAAGAGCAGGCTTAATCTTCATGGGGACTCTGCAAATGGATTTGGGGCTCTCACTATCATAAACATCCTTCTGTAAATTGAGTGCTCAGAATTTAGGCTCAAATACAATGCTTTCCTCTGACCTTGGATTTTATTATTTATAATCCTTAGCTCACACAAGCTGTTGTGCTTTTTCCATGTGAATTTAGCTGACATCTTACTTAGACAACTGCTTGCTTTAAGACAACCTTTGAAGACCCCAGAAGTCTTCTTTCCAATAGTCAAGAAACATAGTTCTTCACCACATTTTGCTTATAACATCATATCTTCAGTGATTCATTCATGAGGGTAATTATTGAGCAGAGTACGTCATAAGAACTTATTGTCCTCAGGTAAGGGCTTACAGTTAAGTGAGAGATAAAAATTCATTCATTTTTTAAGATTTATAAAGATATATCACTCTTCCACTTTAGTGGCAGCATTACCAGCCTTTTTATTTTGAGAGATAAGTACCCTACATGGGTCTTAAAAGCTTGTTTTAAGACAAGCAGCTATAAAAGTGAGGTGTCAGATAAACCCACATAGAAGAAGCACACTAGCTTCTCTCTCTCTCTCTATGTATATAATATATTGCATTATAGGAGAAAATAGAGGAAACTTCATTTAGCCTAAGTTAAATGATTGAAAGTGTAGTCTCTGGGTTAAACTTGTAAAATAAAGTGATTGTTATGAAAATCAAAGGTGTATTCATCAATGGTTTGCTTTTATTTATTTTAATGACTCCTTTTTGTAATGTTTTATATGTATATGAATTATAAGCAGTCAAGATCATAAAATTAACCTAAATCCATGTATTATTCCTCTCATCTCTGATTAGATAAAGAAGTTTTATGACTAATGAAAAATTTGGGGAAAAATGAAGAGCTGTTTCCAAAAGAAAGATCCATGCTAAGGATGTAATTTAACCATGTTATGATTGTCTGAGTATAGCTTTCTACAGAGATATAATTTCATTTATGTATAAGGTAAGTGTCAGTAAAGTCATTGAATGAAAGATGTAATCTCTGCTCAGTATGTAACAATTGAAGCAATCCGGCGGGGAGGGATCCTCAAAATATTTTTTGGTGTTTATGTAAAGATTGTTGTTTTAGTCCGGGTAGACTACAGGAACAAATTTCATAGACACACATATGGATATAAGGAAAGTGTTTATATACAAAAGGAATGGGACATTGAGAAAGCATCCCATCCCAGTGCAGTTCAAAGTCATAAATCCGATATTAGCCCATATGTCCAATACCAGTCTATAATGTCTCCTTCTGACTCATGAAGTCACAGGTCAGTGGGTATAGAATCCCAGCGCGGGCAGGGGTCTCCCCATGGATCCTCACTTCCAGAGCTCAGCGTTCATCAACAGCATCCAGTGGTGGCCGAAGCAACTCATCGCTGGCCTCTCTAGCTTCAGAGGTCTGGCTCCATCAGGGCCAAGCCGTGTGTCTTCTCTGGCTTCTCAGATACTGCCATCTTGTCTTGTCCATGATTAATCGTCTCTGAGACTAACTCCCAGCAACTGGGGAGATAGCTTCTCATCTTCACGAGGGAAATATCGCGAGATTTCCCAGATGTATCAGGAGAAAGCCATGCCCACACAAAGGCCTCATTGGCTGCTCAATGGCTATCTCCAGATGAACAGGCTAGACTCCACCCCTACATCTCAATCATGAAATGAACATAAGCACATGACTGCCACAAGTGTCAATGATGAATTTAAGAAGTAATAGTTTACAGGGAGGTAAAAGTACTGAGTTTGAAGAATAATCATGAAATAAAATATCATTTGTTCATCTGAAGAGCAGTTTTCCCTAGAAACTAGACACTTGCTAATGACATACCTCCCAGGCTTACTTTGATATATTCTAGGCCATCAGCTTTCTCAGCATAATGACACAATGATGATCCTATTCACACAGACAATATTTTTCTTGCATTCTGCCTTTCCTCTGAGTATTATAATTCATTGCATTGAAGGAGCCACACAGAAATCACAGACATTTCTTATAAGGTTTTATTGCTGAAGTTAATAGGTTATAATTTAGAAAGAAGCTCTCAGGTTAATGTTGTTCAAGTCAGTCTATTTTACAAACGTCTTGCAAGACTGCTGATAAATGCCCAAAGGGTGGGTCACTCCCCCTTAAGCCTCAACTTCCAGGACCTCAGTCCCAGCTCTGTGGGTCAGCAATTCCAATCCCCCCAATTAAGTGCCCAGAGGCAGTCCACCACACGAGTCAGCCCCTTGCAGCATGCAGCTTTACTGCTTTGTGGTTTGGGAAGTTCACCATTCTTGTCTCACACTCTGGCTCCTGATTCTGCCACTGCCGCTCCTCTCATGTCACAGCTGTCTTCTGGAGCAAATAGATTCAAATCACAAGGAGTGCTGGTCCAGAGGATGTCCTCACCACCTGGCTTTGCTGGTAGTCAAATCTCCACTGTTGCTTTCCCCACAGCGCCTTTCAGACTCAGCAGTTTGTCATTCACAATGAGTTCTATGAAGGAGCCCTCACAGCTGAATCCTATCAATATGTTCCCCTCCCCTTCTTACTCAGATCCACCAGGAAAAGGTGGTGCCGTGGGAGTTAGAGATTACGATTGGAAGAGTAACGCTAAAAAATTCACTGCCCCGTAATGACCTACTTCTGTCAAGGATCCTACAGTCTCAGGCAAACTCCCCCAGTTCCTTAGACTCTGTTTTCACTCATTTCTCCTATAAAGCAGTTTTTCAGTGTTATTGGTCAGTTTTAATTTTTCTGTCTTTTCAGATGAAAATTTGTTTCTGATGCACTGACTTAAGTTAAAGTGACCAGATTTTAAGCGGGACACCATGGACAGGGTTGGGGTGGGGGTTTCCTTGATTAAAAATTTGGTCTATATGTCTATATGGAGCAACAAAACAATAGAATGCAAAAATAGTATTGTAATATATTTATTTTAATTTTAAAAATGCCATGGGACATTGCTAAATTGTTAACAATTTAGCATAGTGGGATGTCTGGTCACTTTAATTTATATATTCAGTTGACTTAATTCTCTCTATATTTGCCTTTGACCTTTATAAATCTATCTCATCCAGGTATAACTGAAGTTCTGTCTCCTCTTAGGACCAGGCAATTTATTAAGCAATCGGGCAATCTTTTATGAACATAAATTCTGGATTCAGTTTATGTGTGTTCAAGTATTATCCTCTAAATCTATTATGTGTACATATTTGATTCTGTGACTTGGCTCCCTTATTTGATGATAGGAATAACCATCTGAGTCTACTATAATGATTAATAATGAGATATTGATGTTGATAAATGATATATTGAGGTTGATAGTAATACACAATTCACAGGATTTTACATTCATTCTTCTGTTGTTCTGCATGTTACTTGGAACATTGTCTATTGTATTACTGCACAAAACGAATCCTTGTCATCAAGTTGATTCAGACTGATTGTGACCACCTCTGAGGATGTCAAGACTGTAAGTCTTTCCAAGAGCAGACGGCCTCCTGTTTCTCGCACTTAGAAGCTGATAGGCTTGAGCTGCGGACTTTGTGGTAACAGCCCAATGCTTATGCCACATTGCCATCGTGCTCGTTGTCTGGCACATGATAAACAAAATACATCACTGTTGTCATTATAGGATCTATACACTACACCACAAGGATCTATCATCTATATGGAAAACACTCATGAGTTGTGGCACTTTAATCTGTGCTGCTTTGTTAACCATTTTTATTGTTAGCATTTAATAGCGTTTCCCTTATATACTGTATTGTCATCCTGGGAAATATTTATTTCTTTGTGTTTTTCATATTACTTAGCAACAATGTTGGAGCACTAGATGTTTAAAAAATTATAAACAAAATACAATATAAATTCCAAGAGTATCTAGTTTTTTCTGTTATGATGAAAATCATGTTGATTATTTAGCCAGGCGTACATGATCTCTTTTGTAGTGTTTTTAATATCCAAAGTACAAAGCCTGTAGAGCAGCCTCTCTGGGATCAATTGAGCTGACAAACAATGAATTCCTTGGGGTCAAGAACCTGAAGGATTAATGTTGCCTTTGGATGCCACATTTTGGAAAAAAATTAAACACATGCTTGAGACAGGCAATTCCTGTGACACTAGGGGAGGGAATTTCAAGGGAAGCTTCAAGGCTAAAAAGCGATGGAAAAGTAAATTGCATTTTAAAAATTGTTTACTCTGTAAAAGGTGCCTCCAAGATCTCTCCCACATTCATCATTAAAGTACTCTTATATTTATGTTACAACGTTAAAAGAGTTCTCATGTACTTTGATGATAGTATTTATTTTAGCTTCCTAACATCTCTGACCACTGCTGTACTCCAGTGGGTTCTGGCTCATACAGACCACATGGGACAGAGCAGAGTTTCTGAGACGGTAAACCTTTATGGAAGAGGAGGGACTTATCTTTCTTCCTCAAAGCGACAGATGGTGTCAGCGGCCTGACCCATAACACACTGCACAACCAGGAGCACTCCTTAATTTTCTAAGGGAAGCCCAAATCAAAGAAGGGTTCTATAGCCAGGTAGAAAGGATGCATTTCGGAGATGCTGCTTGCGTTCTAACCATCCTCTTTCTCTCTCCTGATAGTGGAAGATAGGTACTGTGAGATCAGAAATCTTTTCCTATCTGCTTTGTGGTAGGAGGAGGTTACAAAAGGTTTGTGAAAAACTCCATTATCTTTTAATTCAAATATCCCCTGAACTTTTAGAAGACTACATATTATAAATGTCTATTGGGTTGAGTAAAACATAAAGCAAAACAAAAACAGAACATTTAGTGGAGCTTTCTGGTTTTTCAAGGACTGTGAGAAAATGAGAAATGTTTTGGATAATGAAGTCCTTTTTACCAGAATACTTTTGGAGTGTACAGATCATATGCACATTAGATTGACATGATTTTGTATAAGTTGTTGAAAGCATTATGAGGTTATAAAGTAGTGTGAGCATTTAGTTAAGTTCTTCATTAAATACAAATAACATACATACATATGAAAATAAAAAACATATTTCAGAATGCTAGAACATAGATAGGTGCTTGCTGCATCTGAAAGCATTGTTATTCCCCATTTTCTTTCCATCTCCATTATCATTAGATCCATTAAAATTTTTCACACTTTGTCTGTGTTTGTCGCCACTCCTTATCCTATAGGTTTGCTATGAGTTGACAGTGAGGTTGTTTTTTTTTTAGTTGGTTTTGCTAATCAACCAAATACACATCGATATTTTCTTCCCATAGTGTCAACTCTTTTTTTTCCAATAAATATTCTCAATTTTTAACATTCTCATTAGCACATGCTATAGTGGAATATGGGTAGTTGGAGAAGTCATATTAGTGAAATATAGCATTGGTATAAACACTATATATAGAAGACACTCAAAACTTGAAAATCTTAAACTTTCTCTTCTTGACTTGTATGTGAAAATGAACAAGATCTAAACAATTTCTGCAAACCTAGTAGAACCATTTTTTTGTGAATACATTAACTAAAATGAAAGAAGAAAACTATATTTTATTTCCTTTTAATTTCCTATTCACTTTCTTTTATATAATACTGGAAAATGGATCAGGGAATAATTAATGAATAGCTGACAGCGAGCTTTGAGAGTGCACCATTTGTTTTATGTCAGCCTTAAAACTGTAGTACCTATTCTTTGTTTTTTATTGTTTTCTTTTTTTGTGGGCATCACTGTCCTCTGGTGGGAGTGGGAGGCCCAGCCTTGCTCCTGGAGAATTGCTGCTGGATTTGAACCACCAACCCTGTGGGCTGTAGTCCCGCACTCAACCAATACACCACTGGGGCTCAGCCCAGTACCTATTCTCTCTTTATTGGGGGGGGCATCACTGCTCTCTGGTGGTCGTGGGAGCTACCCAGCCTTGCTCCTGGAGAGCTACTGCTGGATTTGAACAGCTAAGTCAGTGGGCTGCAGCTCTGCACACAAACACTATGCCACTGGGGCTCAGCCTTCAGTACCTATACTTAAATAGCTCTTGAAACGCTAGTGGTGATGCATTGATGTGTGCCCAACAATTGAGAAATCATCTTTGCCTTTTTAGACTCTACAAAAGGAGTAGACCATGTGACTAGAGATATGGTTTATTGATTTGCATTTCCTTCTTATACTATTGCGTGATTTGGGAATCTAGTCTTAGATGACCACATTAAGTGAAGAAATAATTTTGAATAAAATAAGGAGACTTAAGCAGATTGCCCCCTTCTTCTGCTTTGACTATAAGAGTAAAACATTCCTGGGGAAAGCTAACTTGAAAAATCTACAGAGTTGGAAGAAATCCTTATATTTGGCAATTCCATTAAACCTGCTCAAAGCAGGAGTATCTTATTTCTTCATGTGAAAGGCAACCCTTTTTACTGTTCTATTGAAGGCTTCTTTGACTTGCTTATTTCGAAGGGTGTAAATAAATGGGTTAAGCATCGGGGCGATTGAAGTAGTGAGGAGTCCCACCACCTTATTAAGGGCCACGCCTGCCTCTGCCGAAGGTTTGATGTAGACGAAGATGCAGCTGCCATAGGTGATGGAAACCACAATCATGTGGGAAGAACAGGTAGAAAAGGCTTTTTTTCTTTGTTGAGCAGAGGGGAATTTCAGAATGGTCTTGATAATCCAGGTGTATGAAAGAACCACCCCCAGTAGGGTAAGAATCAATGTTAGCACAGCAAAGGCTAAAATGACTTTTTCTATGAGCACTATGTCAGAGCAGCAAATCAATAACAGAGGATAGGTGTCACAGCCGAAACTATCAATGAGATTTGAATCACAGAATTCCAGCTGGAGACCCATGCTAAGAGGGGGGAGGACAATCAGTAGGCCAGAAACCCAACAGCAAATAACAAGTCGAGAGCACACCTTGTTGTTCATGATGGTTGGATAATGCAAGGGCTTACAGATGGCCACGTAGCGGTCATAGGACATGGCAGCCAGGAGAAAAAATTCAGTTGCTCCAAAGAGGACACCAAAAAATATTTGGGAGGCACAGCCATTATAGGTAATGGTGTTATCTCCGGTCGTCAGGCTGTAGAGGTATCTGGGAATACAGACAGTGGTGAAAGAGACTTCCAAGAAAGAGAAATTTCGGAGGAAAAAATACATGGGGGTTTTAAGAAGGGAATCCAGAAGTGTGACGGTGATAATTGTCAGGTTGCCAGCCACACTCAAAAAGTAGGTGATGAATAAAAACATCAAAAGGACAATTTGTAAATTCGGATCATTTGTCATCCCCATCAGGATGAATGTCGTTACTGTTGTATGATTTTTCATCACCTCCTTGTGTCAAGAATGGTGGAACCTGAAGAGAGAATTGACACAAGAAGCCAGCTGGTAGCATGAATGAAAGATGAAAGCAATATTACTGCAGTGCATTTGGCATTGGGATGGTAGAGTTTTCCTAGGAATCTAAATATTAATCTAAGGCTAACCCCCCTGTTTAAAAGCCAAGCTTATAGATGTCAACTGAAAACACAAAGCATTTGTCATTTTTCTTATTTTATATGTTGCTTCTAGTTATCATTGCCTTGGTACACATCTCTTACTCATTCTGAGGTTCCAGATTATACCATTACTTTGACATTTTTTTCTTTCTTGCAACCTCCTTTTTTGGCCTTTGCAACAATACTCTGCAGCTCTACTTTTGCAAGAGAATTTTTTTTCAAATAGTATATTTTCTGACCTCTATTGTATTTTAGCCAATGCAAAATAGCCTCAAAACATGTGGTCAAAGTGTTTTCATTTTTAATTATCTCAGTTATCTAAAATCAGACAAGTCTAAAATGAAAAGATATCTATTTTTGCTGTTTATGCTGTATTTGAATAAATGAAAAGATTTTGATTAACTTAAAAAGTTATTTAAATAGAGTAGTTGTTAGAAAAATGTAAGCATGACAGAACTAATCACCGTGATTCATCCTGTCATGGGTCTTGAACCATGGTCAGAGCACATTTGGAATGGCCCTCTATTACTTGACTGATCAGCCAGGGTGTTCTTCCATCAATTCCTGTTGCTTTTAACCTTCTGCTTATCTCTTTTGATTTATTAATATTGAAACATGCCCACTCAACAACCAGAAACAAACTGACCAAATGAACCAAATTTTGTTAGCCAACTTTTGTAAAACCCATTTTTCCTTTGTCAGCTCCTTCAACCATTTTCATGATAGTTTTCACTGCATTCTGATATTTTATGCTTTTTCAGAAACCTGGTTAGATGAGAAAGAGAGAGGTCGAGAAGACCAGCCCCCTCCAAGTGAAAGCCAGCTTTCCATAAGATTCCCATTGGGAATAACTCCTCTCAAATAACTACCCTGTGAAATAAGATCTGGTAAATGCATTCTTATTGTGGATGCTATTCTTTAAAGATTACACTGTACTGGCTAATTTATTCGTATTTTAAGAAATTATTGGAAATTGCTTGATAAATCAGGAATGTATGCATATATGATTTTCAGGGAAACCCTACATACCTAAAGCTACCCATTGTGTATGTTCCCAAAGGAGATTAAAAAATGCATTCTCTTCTATTACTCAAGTAAATAATGAACAGTCATTCATTAAGATAAATATTTAATAATTGTCTATTACTTACAGATCATAATATCAGAGACTTAATCATGCATATGTGTCTCTCCTAAGAAGCTTTCAGTCTTCAAATGAGAGATAATATTTCATTTAAGTGAATATTCAGTCAGATAGATGAGAAGAATATCAAAGCAATGTTAGGTTTGGAGCAATAGCTACTCTGTCATTTCCTGGACAATTACCGTGAACTATTCTATTCATACTTTAACATTTTCATTGTATATCGGGTCTTTTCTTTCTACTAAAGTAGGTACTGTTAGTTGACACTCTTACACTGCATTAACAAAGAGTATTATGTGCGAGTTATAGCAATGTCTACAGAAACAGAAAGATTCATCTCAGTTTATGGGAGATGTGGGTCAATGGAGAAGTGGTATCTTGCCAAATATCGTGAAGCCACTAAGAGAAGACTTTGAGAGGAGACGTTGAGGGCCTGCGTAGGTTTATTTCTACAGTCTTTGTTTCGGTCCCACCTACCCTGTTATGGAAAGTGCTTGCTGTCAAGTTGATTCTGGGTCATTGTGAACACATTTGTGTTAGAGTACAATTGTGCTGCCTCTGGTTTCCAATGACCCATTTTTGTAGATACATTTTTGGGACTTTCTTCTGAAATTCCTCTAGGTAGACGAAAGGGGCAACATTTAGAATATTATTGGATCACATTAACTCTTTTGAACCTTCTGTCCTATAGTGACTTTCTTATGCCAGCCCTCCGTCCACTACAAAATTCTTAAGTTCTAAAATTTTTGTGTTACCACTTTTGAAAATTCTTATTCCTACTTTTGATTGGAATAATGGGTGAAATCAATCACATTCTAATTTGAATGTCAATTAATTTAAGGTTTCAATATGATCTTTTAACATCTGAAGCAGAAGCATTACTTTTAGTAAGAAGTTAAACTTGTGGTGGCAGACCATTAACATTGCACTGCTTTGTCTCTTTGTTTGCATCACACATTATAGCGATATAGTGGGTTATATTTTGGGTTGCTGGAAGAAAGGCCAGTAGTTTGAATCTAGTAACTGCTCTGCATGGGAAAGATGAACCAGTCTGTGTCCTTCCAGATTTATTGCTGCTGTGAGGTGACGTTGATGTCAGTTCTGATTCATAGTGACCCTATGTACAGAAACAGTTTTATCTTATCCTATAGGCTAGGCTTGCTATGAATTGCAATGGACTCGATGGCAGTAAGTATATCATTTTATCCTTTTTGAATAAATTTTCACAGGTTTATTTGAGGCTGAGTTTTACTTTCCCCCTAATTTGAAACACTTAAAATATCAATTTCATTAAATAAATAATGCATTTTACCACATTCCCATAATTATTGCTTCTAATGATTATCAACAGGTATTCCTTGGCTACTTAACCTATGTAATGCTACCTCTTGGTACTGTGACTTAAGGAGATAAAGTAAGAGTGAATGAAATTAAGAGGTTTCTCTTTCCTTTTCTTTATTGACTCCCTAGTCAGTAAATTCTTTTATGATACAGGTACTTATGTTCAGAAGAAATTTCACTAAGTCTTCCTCTGGGAGAAGGCTTCCTATGATCTGAAACAGGTGAGACTTAAGAAGAAGTGAAGGCTCTCTCTCTGCCCACTCCTGAAAGTGGTAGAAGGAATTTATGCATTCTAAGATCAAGCTACCTATAAGATGATCTGGAGTCCACACATTATTTGATTTCAGTGACAATAGAGGATGTTACTGGGAGACGTTTTTTCCTCTGCCCTTCATATTTCCATCTTCAGCAGTAACAGTCTCCTTGACCAGAATTTATGGTCGGCAAAGAAATAAAGGGGCCAGCACAAGAAAATTCCAATACCAGGCTTTCAGAATAACAAAAAATGATAAATTGCTGTCTATCTTGCTGCAGCATCCACACTAACTTACTGAAATTCATGTTTGTCAAGCTTTCTCTTTAGAGAATGTAGAAAAGATACCATCAGCATTCCATACTTACCTTTCTGAGGTCTTTGAGAGAACCACAATCAGTAGAGCATTGTGTTGGCGAGGAAGTACATTCGCTTCTGTCCCCATTGCATCTTCCACATCTCTTCCTTCCAAGACCTACCTCTCGTAGGGTATGAATGCATTTGTGTGCATGCGTGTGTGCGCACGCACACATGCACACACACACACACACCTTTTCAAAAGAAATCTTTTAACAGTTAACTTCACCTAGCCTTTCATTGATCTTAATATATTGAAACTAGTTTCACATCTTCTTTCCTCATCAAATCTAAAATGACCCTGGATCCTAGATTTTGAATGCTGTTAGTTCAGAAGGAACAAACGTGTGATGCAAAGTAGAAGGAACTCCTCTCCCTGGTTTGGCAGAGGGGCACATCAGATCTTCCTGGACGGGACCCCGGCTTACTTACACATTATGAAATACCAACCTGTATATGTTGAGTTTGCTTTGAGTGCTTAGGGAGCATTGAATGAACAACAAAGTAGTCCTTGGTGACCAGTTCCAAAAGTGACTAATGAGTTGACAGTGGAATCAGCAATGCAAAAATACATGTAGCTGTGGGAAAAGTGTCCTTGGAGACATGGAGCGTGGTCTGATGTCACATGAATTCCATCTTGTGTTCTTTGCTGAGTATTTCTATTTTCATGAGGAATAAGATGAGGGGGGCTTCTAAAAGATCACCGCAAGATGGAACTGAAAAGTAATGGCACTTTCCCACAGACCTCCCACAGGCTTCTCTTGTATTTTATTTATCTTTTACATAAATATTATACAATGTGTCAGAGAGAAAGACCACTCGCACTTTAGATGTAAATTTGGAAGATATTTTTGTGGGGAACATTGGAGAAATGTTAGGATGGCAAATATCAGGTTACCTAGGTGAGAATATGGCGAGTTCAGGCAATAGGTCCCAAGAGGGCTGAGTACAGAGGAAAGAGCAAAGAGATTACAATAAAGGCATTGATTGGTCAATTCTTATTGACATCACAGAAAGGAGAGTGAGTGAAAGGCATTTAAATGATACAGATGACTAAGTAAGTGTAAGCATGCCTCAATATGATTAAACCAGTCATAGCATTTTAAATCACAATCACTAAAAAGGTTATACAATAAATATTTTTCAGAATCCATTATTAAAGTGTGCTAACCTAATGCAAATATTCTTTGAGACTGCAGCGGGTAATAAGAGTTATCACCAAGACTCTCAAAAATGCCATTTAAAGTGAGATCTTTAAAAATGGGTGCATAAGCAAATGTGGTGAAGAAAGCTGATGGTGACCAGCAATGACAAGATATGGCATCTGGGGCCTTAAAGGCTTGAAGTTAAACAAGTGGCCATTGAGTTATTAGGTTATTTAGAAAGGAAGTCCACATGGAAGCCCAGCCTGTGTGATCACAAGGTGTCAACAAGAGCAGTTATCAGGCACCAGAAGATCCCAAACAAGCAATCATATCTATGGGAACAAGGAGGGGGTGTGTGTGTCCCAAAGCTCATTTGTAGGCAACTGGATATCTCAGAGAAGGGTCACAAGGAAGGGTCAAATAAGTCAGGGTGCAGTACAGCACCAACAAAACACACATTCCTTTGGCTCCACCCCATTATCAACACCCCAGTTCTACCTTACAAATCCAGATAGACCAGATTTGTAACTGTGCACTGTGTACAGATCCATGCACTGGTACAGATAAGAGCTCTCAATACACAGATTAACCCCTTCAGGGACAGTAATAGGAGTAGTAATACCATGAGGATAAGGGGAAGGTTGGAGGAGAAGGATCAGAAAGGGGGAATGGATCACAATAATCTATGTATAGTAACCCCGAACAACAGAAACATGGGTGACAGGAAACAGTGGTTGGTGTAAGATATGAAAATAGCAATTTAAAATTTATAAAGGGTTCACAAGGGTGGGAGGCCTTGGTTCTGAAAATGATGATGACAACATATGTACAAATGTGCTTGATACAATTGATGTATGGATTGTTATAAGAGCTATAAAGCCCCCAATAAAATGATTTATTTTAACAACTTAATGCCTAACATTTTGTCACCAAGGCTCCTCAAAAAATGATTTATGTAAAAAAACAGAAAATATAAAGTGAGACCTTTGTGGTTATTTAGCAAACTTGATAAAGAATGGATAGTTTTTTTTCCTTGAGACTTTTTTTTTCTTTATCATGAAAGAAATATTTTCAAATGCCGTTAATACTAATGTATCTGTGTTCAAAGCTGTTCTTTTCACATCCAAGCTTGGCTGCAATGAAAACATTCTCTTAACTAATTAGGATTTCTAACAGTTAATATAGGTGAACAAGAGGAGTTTATTCCAAGTTTGTTGGCTAGTCATTAAAGGATTAGTTTAATTTATTAAAAGCTAGATTTGATTCAATCATTCGGTTTTGGATAAAAAGACTTTGTAAAATTCTTGTCTAGAAAAGTAAAAAAAAATCATAGAAAAAAACAAACAAACAAAAAAAATGGGCTGAGTTTTGGTGGCGTAGTGGTTGAGTGCGGGACTGCGGCCCACTGACTTGGCGGTTCAAATCCAGCAGTAGCTCTCCAGGAGCAAGGCTGGGCCTCCTACTCTTACCAGAAGGCAGTGATGCCCACACAAAACAAAACAAAAAACCCCCACAAAATCATTGAGCTGAGAAGCAGAGAAATAACCTGTGAAATGTGGTACCCTAGGTTTGCAGGTGTCAATCAAGTTTATTTGAACACAGAATACTTCTTTTTACTTTACACTGACCTTGGTCACTTTATCAAATTTTTAGAGGAAGACTAACATTTAAATTTTGGACTTGATGTTACTCTAATGCAGGTTAGTTTGTAATTTCATCCATTTCCCTTCCACTTATCCCTTTCAGGCATAGTATGAACTGCTTTTGGTAATGTAAACTAGCAATAAGTTTTTGATTTGTTTTATGGTTTTAGATGTATTTTTTGAACTTTAATGGGAGCATGTTATATATTTGCTTCTTTCATTTAATAGTATATTGCTTAGCTCCATGTTGTTGCATGCATTTAGTTTCCTTGCATGGATTTAGTTTATTCTCACTGGGTAAGTATCTGACTTTTATTTTTGCTATTTATGCTGTTATTGATTTATTATGAATTAATTTTTACCTCTTTAGGGCTTTGAAAAATGATGCTACTATACATATGTTTAATATTTTGCAGAAGGATAAAGTCCTTTCACTCTGGTATATGGCCAGGTGTAGTAATGCTGTCTTGGGAGTCAGTTTAGTCTATTACCTGGTACTCATAGTGACCTCAGTGATGGACTAAGACTTCTCATAGGAATTCTGAAATGGTAAAATTTTATAGGAGTAGATAGCCTTATCTTTCTTCCATGGGGAAGCTGGTAGCTTGAACGGCTGCTCTTGCAGGTATCAACTCAATGATGAACTCATAGCACCACAAGAGTTCCTGAAGATGGTGCAATGGTTCAGCACTGGGCTGTGATCCACATGGTCAGCAAATGGAAACTAGCTGTCACTCTGCGGATGAAAAAGACAAGGCTTTCTACTGAGGTGCACAGTGTCGGTCTCAGAGACCCATTGGGGAAGGAGGCTCCCAATGAGCCAGATTTGAGGCCATGGCAGTGAGAGAGAAAGAAGGACTGTAACAGTCTTTCGATGCCATTGTGGTAATCAACTCATCAACTAGTGTTGTAAGTGATTCTACTTACTTCAAACCCCCAGCAATATTTGATACACTCCATCTCTTACCTGTAGACTTTAGCGTGGATGAGTAAATGACACACTTATGAAACAACTTGTAAGGTGGTAAATTTAAATCTGTTTGTCATTGGGTGAAATACCAAGCCAACTTAAATGTTGTACCAAGCTTCTTGTTAGGTCTAAGGGCACAACTGTGTTTAACTGTGTACAGACGAGGCTGGGAAATAGACACATAGTCATACTGGGAAATTTCAATGCTCTTGTTTTATTGAACAAGATGTTATTAGAAAAGGCACAAGAGATACATACATTCATAGGAATACAGTGATACCCATTAGTTTCAAATGCCCCCAAACACAAGCTTTCCACCACTCCAATGTCTAATTTTGAAACAAACAAACAAACAAACAAACAACCATCTTGGTTAGTCTTCCTAACTTTGCTCACTAATCTTACAGAAAATCCAATTTGAAAAAAATCTGTGTGGCCGAGAGTTAAGTGTCACGTCTCAAACTCAAAGATCCTAAGTTCTGCTGTGGCTCAGACGACATACCTTGTTTGTGTTAGTGGTTAAAACATTTGTGCTTTTTTTGGGGGGGGAGCGGGGAGGCGCATCACAGCCTCTGGTGGTCATGGGTGCTACCCAGTCCTCCTCCTGAGAGCCGCCGCTGGATTTAACCGCCAAGCCCACAGGTCGCAGTCTCGCACTCAACCACTTACGTCACCGGGGCTCAGCCCCATTTGTGCTCTTTAATGTATGTGCTTCATTTGCATAAAATTCATTATCATGGCTCCAAAGAAAGCTAGTGATACTAGCAGTAAAGCGAAGAGGAAAATTGTGAGAAAATTAAAGAAGAATTATTGAGAAATTTGAATCAGGTTGAATCAGGTTCTTTTTCTGATTTGTGGCTGAATATTACATGGCTAAGTTGACATTATCAACATTTTTGGGGAAAAAAAGGATTAAGGTGGCCAATGTGGTGAAAATTGTGTAATCATTAGCCGTGCATAAAACAAAGAGCCCACACCCTTGAAGCGGTTGGAAAGTTACTGTCAATTTGGTTAAATCAAAAACAACTTGGTGGTGATAGGGTGTGCCAGAAGGCTAAGCATTTATAGTGATTTAAAAACCAGGAGAAATGAATTTGTAAGTGTAATTTTTTTTGTTTCTTAGAACAGATTATTTTTTCTTCCAGTATTTCTTTAGGGAAAATATGCTCAGTTCTTGAACTTTTTAGTGCGTGAACACAGATTTAGAACAAATTGAGTTTCACAAATGAGATTTCATTGTTCTATAATAATTCACCAATATAAGTTATATTCTGGACTATAAATATATCTAAAAAATAAATAAAAATAAGGGCATGTTCACTTGCCAAAAGGAATTTAATTTCTTAACCTTTTTTTGGGGGGCATCACTGCCCTCTGGGGGTGGTGGGAGCTACTCAGCATTGCTCCTGGAGAGCAGCTGCTGGATTTGAACTGCCAAGCCTGTGGGTTGCAGTCCCGCACTCAACCATTTACGCCACCAGCGCTCAGCTCTTGACTCCTTTTTATAATTTCTTTTTATCTCCACCATTGACTATGTGGTTTACTTTTATATGCCATGTTTTAGTGATGGTCTAGGTATAGGTAATTTGTTGAACTCATTGTATTTTCAAATAATAGTGTACAACTTCACATACTGCATAAGAACCTTGCAAGAGAATACTTCTAATTTCTGCCTCCCATTCTTTGTACTCTTTTGTAGCCATTTTACTTTTGCTTATGTTATAAATTGCGTGCATTTTTTGCTACCTTTCAGAATGATTAAATAGTGCTCAATTGCCTTTTAATTTTTGCCTAATCATTTCTGGCATTTTCATTTCTTTGGATAGGTGTGAGTTTCTACTGCTATTATATCCTGATGTGTAAAAACCTTCTGTAATGACGCTGTAATTTTTAATATGTGATTTATTTTCATCATTAAAAAGAATATATTTTCTTTATTTCTTCAAAAATATACTTTCAACAGATATTTTGCTTGCATAGAATGCTATGTCGATAGCTTTCCTTTCAGTCATTTAAAGATGTCTTTGCCTGCATAACTTCTGATGAGAAGTTGACTTTGATGCATACATTTTTCCTAACCTACATCTCTTTGGGTTATCTTTAGGATTTTCCTTTTTGGTAACTAGCTCTCTTAATATATTCTGACTTGGTTCTTCATTACCTTATTTCTGGAATCCCAACTGTACATGTTAGAGACCTCACCTGGACATTCTGGTTTTTACTTGTTTATTTGCTTTACTTCTGTCTGTCTTTCTCTTTTTCAGTTTCAGTAATGACTATTTACATACCTTACCGGTTTAGTTCTGCCCAGAGGGCAAAACAAAAGGAAAGGAAAATATTTGGAGGTCTTCTTACAACTCTGCTATTTTAATATTTTCATTTTGACTCACATTTTACATCGTCTTACCGTTTCCATTTTACTGGATAAATTTCCATTTTTTCATGTGCATGGCCTACCTTTTATACCACATCCTTCAACATGTCGATCATAGTTATTTTGTATTCTCTCTCTGGGAATTCCAGCATTTCAGTCATCATTGGTTGTGACTCAGATAATTGTATCTTGACATCGAGTCTTTCTCAGGCGCTAATGGTTTCTTGGCCTCCGCCTATGTCTCTTTGAATTTCTCTTTCCTGCTGCGTGCCATATAGGTTAGATACTGAGGTTCAAATTGTTGTTTTTATGTTCCTTTCGGTTAGCTCCGCCTCTCAGTGATTCTGCGGAGTCACTTAGAGCGTTCTTCATTGTTGTGGTATTTGATCCCGTTGTTGCAGCCACTGTTTTCAATGTACTTCATGGCAGGCAAAACCTTATCGAGCTTGATGGTCGTGAGTTTGCTTTGATTTTTAAGTCCCTCTGATAAAATGCTAAAAACCGTCCAAGACAAATCGTCGTCATCATTATTTCTAAGGAACACCTGACTGCATTTTGGTAAGACAGGTTTGTTTGTTTTTCAGACACTGTCTGGTATATTCAATATTCTTCACCAGTAAATAATTCAAATGCATAAGTTCTTCCACAAATCTCTTTATTCACACGGAGTGATTGAAAATGCCATAGCATGGATCAGGTGCACCTTCGTATTCAAAGTAATCTTGTTGCTTTAAAGTGTTTTGTAGCAGATTTGCCCTGTGCAATACTCAGTCATTTTATTTTGTGATTTCTATGATCATTGATTGTGGATTCAAGTAAAATGAAATCCTTGACAGTGTCTACGTTTCCATTTGCCATTTGTTCTTTTTTGATTCAGTTGTGAGAACTTTCTCTTCTTTACATGGAAGTACATGGTATTTAAATATGAGGATCTCAATGTTTTCTTTTTAAATCAAGTTTTTAATGTTGGGGTTTGAGTTATTTTAGTCAGTAGTTGAACATGGTTTACATTTTGTTATTTTTATATTTATATTTATATTTTGTTATTTTGTTGTTACATCTTGTTATTTTTATAATCAGTGCATAGTAGATTGACATTAGTTACATAAGTAATAGGCTAGAGTTGTTCTTGTTAAAGGGTGTGTGAGAATATTTCATTCTTATTCAGTGTTTATACACTCTGCTCAGCTTTTAGCTGTCCTTACATGCCTTGGTCAGACAGACATCTTCTCTTTAAATCCTTGGCACTGTCCTTCAGCAGTAGACTATTGTTTGAGGTTCATTATGTTCAACTTTTGGTGGGGACAAAGACTCTCTTTCCTGTCCGACTTTAATCTTAGCATCCCTTTTTGTCTGAGCCTTGGAATAAGCATTTCTGAGCATCTAAAGTCTGCCTTAATTTTGTTGTTGGTATTTCATGGACATTTTCTCTTCTTTTCCCATTGTTATCAGCTGGTAGAAGATAGGAAGTGAATGGTTGAACACTTGTGCAATTGTTTTTGACATGTTCAATGAAGTAGAAAATCTGGTGTTTAGGCAAAATTTTGGTTATTTTTATGAGATAAGTCAAAATTAATGATACCAGGGTTCCACTTGATACATGTAAAAGTTTAAATCAAATGGAATATGTTTAGACATGTTGTGATCAATGATCTATGATCAGTGGAATATTGCAGACAAGTTCTTTCAGTAAAACATTTGTCTTAGTTTTGTTAGATTTCCTTATAAGTTCAGTCCAAACTTCTTGTGTGCTAGAATAGATCATCTCAGAAGGTTATGGTGACTTTTTCGGGGGATTTCAAATTTATTTCAGGAGGTCATATTGTCAAGAATGGATGCTACAGAAGGAAGAAGTCCAAGCTGTATTGAAGACATTAGTAAAATACACAATTACAGGGATTTAAAAAAGACAATTGAAATGTTTCAACAAGTTGATACACTTATACTATAAGCACTCAGTACCCTATCCCAAGAAATTAGGAAGACAGCTACCTGGTCAATCATCTGTAATGGATCCATACTTGCACCCATCTCAGAGAAAGATAATGCATCAGATTACAAAAATAATCAGATGGTATTATTGATATCAGATACAAGTACATTTTAGTGAACGTAATTTAAAAAGTGGTTTCAATAATTCACTGAAAGGAAGCTTCAAGAACTTGAAGCTATATTCAGAAGAGGATGAATAAAGAATATGATTGCTGACATTACAGGTACCTTGGTTAAAGTAGAGAATATTAGAAATATGTTGACATGTGTTATTTTGCATATCAGTCCCTGGAAAAGAAATTTGACTATGAATCTTAACGAGTGATGGATAGCCTTGCAAAGAGGGGGAAGTTCTTAGAATTCCATAATACTCGTGTGGAAGCTGTACATAGACCTACAGGCAGTCCTACGACCTAAACAGGGGATACCGAAGGACTTACAATCAGGAAAGGTGTGGGTTGGAGTGTATCCTTTTATTTACTTATTCTATCCTTATACTGAGCAAATAATCTGAGACTATTTCAAGGGGATTATATCAAAAGGAAAGTGACATCAGGATTGGGTGGTTTATTAGCACCCTAATATGTGATGACACAATCTTCCTTGTTGAAAGTGAGGTAACATTAGAGCACTTGCTGATGAAAATAAAAACCGATAGTATGGATTGTTGCTCTCTCTATAAAAAAAAGACTTTCATAAATGGACCAATCAATAACATAATGACAAATGGAGAAAAAGATTCAAATTTTCAAAGATTTTATTTTACTTGTATCTGTAATCAGCATTTATGGAAATAGCAGTCAGACTGTACACTGACATATCACATTGGGCAAATCTGCTGCACAATAGCTCTTTAAAGTGTTAAAAGAACAAAAGCATCACTTTGAGGACAGTGTGAACCTGGTTCTAGTCATAGTATTTTCAGTCACCACATAGGCAGGTGACTTAAAATTGGACATGGCATAAAGAAGACTGAAGAAGAATGGATGCTTTTGAATTACGACATTCGTGAGAAGTATTCAAAGTATTCCTCATGAATATCTAAAATAGTCCTCTGTGGACTGCCTGATGAACAGTCCTGTTTGGGAAGTACAAATAGGACATTCAGGCTTTGTCTCATACTTTGGACATAATATAACAAAAGACCAGTCTCTGGAAAAGGACATCAAGCTTGGTAAAATATAGGATCAAAAAAAAAAAAAAAGAGGATGGATTGCAACAGTTGCTTCCATAATGGCTCCCAATGTAATAATACTTGTGAAAATTGTATAAGGCAGGATATAGTAGCATTTTGTTATAGCCTGCAGGGGGTCAGTATGATTTGGAACTTACTGGACTGTCCGTTACAACAAAAAGAAGTGTGTAATCTTGAATGATGTTCTCAAAAGGCAAAGTAGGATTATAAGGGCTTAGGAGGGGACTTCACAACATTTATTGAAGAATTATATCATATTTTACTTCAAAATTTCCATAATCTCTAAATATTACTAACAATTTTGAGAAAAATTTAAACTGCATTTGTGAGAATAGGGTAAAAAAATTGTGCCAAGGAATTTTATTTTAATTACAGCAATTTGGCTTCTCCTTTGAGGATAAGGGCTGTCTTAAAAGAATTTCATTTGAAAATCTTACCAAAAAAAAAAAAGAAAGAAAATCTTATCCCATATATTGTACAGCTATGTCCAATAGACATCTTTTTCTTAGTAGGTCAAAATTTGTGGCTTATTGTTCTCATATATATATATATATATATATTTATTCCTGGTACATAATCTATGCCAACTTGTTTGAAATTAGTAAGCTGCTATATTTCAGTCTTGTAATTCATCCTAGTTTGAAGACCTGATTATCTCTTTCAAGCAGTATTAGGGGGGATAGGAAGGGGGGAAAATGAGGAGCTGATACCAAGGGCTCAATATCAAGTAAATGTCTGGAAATAAATAAAAGGGCAACATATGCACAAACATGCCTGATGCAGTCATTGTGTCCATTGTTACAAGAGATTTAATAGTCCCCAGTAATATGTTAATTAAAAATGGAAAAAAAACAAACAAAGAATAAAAGCTGTTGACATAGAAAAAATCAATTAAGAAAAACCTAATGGATGACAAATGAAATCTAATTGCTGATGGGGTCTCTGTGAGTTCAGGTTTAAAGTGATGGTCACTTTTAAAAGGAACAATATCAATCACTTACATCCACTGGGAATTGCTTGCACGTCTACTGTTGGTGGTACATTTCATCCTTCTGTGTGATCCTGGTTTCCTGATGGTTCAGTTCGCCTTCCTTATGCAGCACTTTCTTAACATGGCTTTGACTACAGGCTTGCTGGTTTTATAGATGAAAAGGCTTACAAAAGCTTAAAGAATAATGGGACTAAATGATTAAGGAAATTTTTCATGAACTTTTTGAATTCCCATTTTAGTTTCTGTATTTTGGGGGAACTGAAATTTTTCATTTTACTTTCATAAGTGACCATATTTTAAGTGGGACACCATTGACCTGGTGGTGGGGGTTCTTGATTAAAATTTGGTCTATATGGAGCAACAGATATTTTCATAGAATGCATAAATGATATTGTAATATATTTACAATATATTTAATTTTAAAATGCCATGGACATTGTTAAATTGTTAAAAAGCGGGACATCTGGTCACTTTTAAAAGCTCTTTTTTCCCTAGCAATAAAATTTACATTAATGCTCTCACCATGTAAAAATGGCATCATATAGTCTTCTGATGGCATACTTTTGAACAACATGGGGGCTATTCACCCATTACTGGAAAGCTTACAAAGGAATGGAAGAGTAGATGATGCATTGATGGGTTTCTTAAATAAATTGTATATATATTTGTAAGGGAATCAGAACAAAATGCTAATGAGATCAAAGATGCTGCTACAGGGAGATGGGAAGGATCATGGAGGCATTCTTGCTTAAGGTACACATGTAGGGTCTATTACACAGTAGAGGCAGAGGAGGGTCTAGATCAAAAGTAAACTGAACCAGTTGCCAACTAATTTGATAAGCCTATACATAGTCCATATAGTGTGTCAAAGAATAGCTTTTACCTGCGTGGTTATGCCCTTAGAATTTTATTTAAGTACCTGAGATCTGGGCAGTTTCTCCAAAACAGATTGAGTATATATAGTGAGGAAAAAACACCATCCTTCCCATATCTCTTCAGATGGATAATTAGTATCACCATTTTGATCATTTTTCAAAATTAGTCTGTCAGTGTTCTTATGTTTACTTCCTAAATACTCCATTCATATTTCTGGTTTCTAAGTAGGTTGACTCATTTATCAGGGGAAACAATTATATATTTTTTCTGCTTATCTAAAAAAAACTTGAAAGCATTTAACAGGCTGTTATTATAAAATGCTTGTCTGGGTCGTTTTGTTGGTATTTATACTTCATTTAGTAAAATTAATTTCACTATATGATCGGGTATGTATTTATGCGCAAATATCAAGTAGAGGGGAAATTTCATGGTTAGTGTTTATGGAAATTCTCCTTCAACATGAATGGTACATATGATGGGGGAATAACAGGAGGAAGGATATTCTAGGCCAGGCGTCGGCAAACTCTTGAGATTAAAGAGTCAATCCTGTCCCTTATAACAGCTTTAAAATCACTCAAGAGCCATAAATATGTTTTTTCCAAACAAATGAAATCACCGTGATTGAAATAATCACCTTCAAATGGTTTCAATATTACTTCAGAACCACAAGTTCACACTGAAAGAGCCGCATATGGCTCCTGGGCCACAGTTTGTAGACCATTGTTCTAGGCTCAGGGGAATGTATTACAAAGAGGCTTTTTCACATAACTTAAAGGGAAGTATGGAGAAGTATTCAGAGTCTAGTATGATGAAATTTTAGGCCAGATTACTAAAATCCTATAATACTATGTAAAGGAATTTTTACTTCAATTTGCCCTCAATTGACAACCTTTGTAAAGGTCCAGAGAGTAAACATCAAAAGCCAAAATCCTTAAAAGACATTTTTGGATGATCACGCAAGAAGTATGAGAGGGGGATTTAAAAAATTAACCTGTGGAGGAGAGAGACTAAAATTTAAAAAAATGTCAAAAAAAGAAAGGGAAACACAAAAAGACTCCTATGCCAATTTTCCATTGAGAGAGCTGCATCCCCCACTCCCCCATCTCCCACCCTGTGATTTAGTCAACCTGTTTCAAGAAAACCACTAACACTTGTGTCTGATATCTTCTAACAATCAAAGTTTTCAGAGCAATGACACACCTACATCTTTCTGGCAGTGGTAGCATACTTACAGTTGTCCACACTAGAATTCTATGTCAGCCACAGCTTTCACTTATTTCTCATATTAATCAGTTATTACATGTTATGGGTCTTTCATAGTTTTTATATCCTTTCATAGATGAAAATTTGTATTGATGGCCCTTTTATTGACCATCCTTGACTTGATTCATCTATTTACTTGTTGATTTTTTTGGCATCACTGCTCTCTGGTGGTCATGGGAACTACCCAGCCTTGCTCTTGGAGAGCCGCTGCTGGATTTGAACCGCCAAGCCTGTGGGCCGCAGTCCTGCACTCAACCACTTACGCCACCGAGGTTCAGCTATTTACTTGTTTTAATAAATATTTCCTATGTGCACCTGAACTTCTATCTCCCCATAGATCTTCCAGACTGGGAAACTGTGTTAGTCTTGGTAGACTAGAGAAACAAATTCAATCAGACAGTTTACAATATGACAAAATAATAATTCATAAATTATCAAGGGTTCATGATGGATGGGGCAGTGAGGAGGGATGGGAAAAATGAGGACCTAAACCAAGGGCTTAAGTAGAAAGAAAATGTTTTGGAAATGATGATGGCAACAAAGGTACAAATGTGCTTTGCTTCAGATGTATGTCTGAATTGTGATGAGTTTTATGAGCCCCCAATAAAATGATTAAAAAAATTCATAGACACTCACCTGCATATTCAAAAGCTATTGAATATTGAGAAAATTCCCTGCCTAGTCCAGATCAGATCCATAAGTCTGATATTAGCCTATATGTCCGATTCCAATCTATAAATTCCTCTTAGACTCAAGAAGCATATGCAATGATGCCAAATGCAGGAAGATCACAGGCCAGTGGATGAAAAGTCTTGTGGATCCAGTGGCAATAGAAGTATCTCAGTGCTGGCAGGAGTCTACACGTGGCTCCTCCAGTTCCCAAGGTATGGGTTCTATCAGCATAGCATCATGTGTCTTGTCACTAGAGCTTCTCTCAGGGAGTGAGCTTCATGATACTCTCATTATGTACGGGAACCCAAGATCCAGATCACCTAGTTTCAGCACTTAACCTTCACATCTCTTAGGCATGTATGTTTGATTCTGTGCCTCAGCTGTCTTTTCTGTAATAAGCCAACAATCATTATAGTGTATCATTATAATGTTTAATAATGGCAAAATGCGGTTGGTAATAAGAGTATATAGTTCACAGTTTTAAATTGATTTTATTGTTGTTCTACGTGTTATTTGGAATATGTCTGACAATATAATAATATAAATGCTATCATCATTCCATTGACCTAAGGGAATTATCGTCTATAAATATCTCATGGTCTGTGGCAAGATGATCTTTGTTGTCTCATGAAATCTCTTGTATTGTTACCATTTCATGGTTTATCACTCATACACAAGGGAGCTTCAAAAATATAGTGGAAAATTCCGTTATTTTTCATTCTTTTTCTCTACATACTTTCTGAAGCTTCCTCATGCTAAATTGTCATTTGGGTGCAGATTTACTTCTTTCTATTTTCCATTCCATTCCATAATACCAGCTTTACATGTAGTAGATAATTATAACATTATAAGAAAAAATGTGAATGTTAGAGAAATTTTAGGATTTCTTCTCATGCTAAGAAAATGCTGATGAGTATTCAGCAAGGAACATATTTTCTCTTTTGCAGAGTTTAGATATCAAAAGCAATAAAAATTATGTCTCTACTAAGGACATCCACTTTGGGATCAATTGTGCTGACAAACAATGTGTTCCCTTGGGCTCCTGTTCCGAAGGGAGTGATGTTGCTTTTGCCGCCAAGTTTAGGAACAAATGTTAAATTGATCTTTAAGAAAAGCAGTTACATTAGGGCTGGTAATGCTGTACTTACAAAAACATCAAACACAAGACATCAGCAAAACAAGGACTAGACCAGGAGAGGTAGAATATAGTCTTGAATGGAACCCTTCCATTGAGTAAGCTTTTTTTCCTTTTTTTTTTTAAATAATATTATTGGGGGCTCTTATAGCTATTATAATATCATCTGTATCAAGCATATTTGCATACATGTTGCCACATACATTTCCAAACATTTTCCACTTGAGCCCTTGGTATAAGCTCCTCTTTAAAAAAGAAAAAAAGCTGTCACCTCTCCCCCTTTTTTTAAATGATTCATTTTATTGGGTACTCATACACCTCCCTCATGATCCATACATACATCAATTGTATGCAGATCTCATTTGCACACTTGTTGCCATCATCACTTTCAAAATATTCTCTCTCCATTTAGGCCCCCAGTTCCAGCTGCCCATATTTCCCTTCCTTCCTATCCCCCAAGAACCTTTAATAATTTACAAATTGCTATTTCATATCGTGCACTGTCCAGTGTGTCCTTTCGCATTAAGTAGATTTTAAAAGAGATCTCCAAACAGCTGTTAAAGTCATTCAAGTAACCATGGATCTCATTGGCATTCTAACTTCATTGTCATTTAATTTGGAATAGTATTTATTCTGTTTTCTAAGACCCTTTATTGAAGAAGCATTCTAAAGATCAAAGAAAGGGTGAGTTAGGGAGGCCCAGCTATAATTCTTAGCATCTTTCTGAGAGTAAAACATGTATTCCATGACATCAGAGACTTTTGTCATATATATTGAGTGTTACATTCCAGGGTAGAATTCAAATTCTGGAGTGTTGTGAGCACTCAGCAAACAACTCTTGAATGAATGAATGAGAGAATAATGATGGGAGAAAATAAGTATTTCTCAAGTTTCTTCATATAATAGATGAATTTCACTTTCTGAGGCCCCTTTTATTTTGCAATTGCATTTCACTTTTACAGTATTTCTAGGATTTTTCATGCTCACATGCTCAGTTTCTTACTTATTCGAACTCTGTGATACCAAACTGAACTGTATCTGGCTAATAGATGAATGGCTTCACAAGAATTGATAGAGAAAATGTGATGGGGTGCAATGAAGATATAATTTATAAATATTAAAATCATGAAGATTTTTTATTACCAACTTAAAAAACTTTATTTTGAATTTGGTGAAGATTTACAATGCATATCAGGTTTTTTTATTTAACAAAGTATGCACATTTTGTTTCATGGCATTTCTTGCAATCCCCATAATATAACCACTCTTATTCCACTTCCTTCATGCATTTCCTGCTTTCATTCCTCCTTCTTTTGTATCCCTTCAGAAATTATTGATCTTTCTGAAGCTTTTTATAAAAAGAACACAGGCCATGGGCAGAGGTAATGAACAATCATCCCTTCAAGACAGACTTGTTTCTAAAAGTATTTACCCCTGATTTGTGAAATTTCTCCAGTTGACAAGTACAATTTTAAGTGCCATCCTTACTATATTTTCAAAGCTGCATTCATAATATCACCCCCTTATGTTACTTCTTAGAAAGATGCATGGATGAACATGAGGAGAAAAAGCTCATTGATTACCTTTTATGAGCAAACTACATTTGCATTATTAGTCTTATCCAAATATAAGACACTACCTTCATTAAAAATTATTATAGTTTGGATGATAATTATTTTTCAAGTGTTCTTAAGTCCTGCTAGGTAAGTGATAATTACTTACCAGTACACTTTAAAAAATTTCCACAATGTATGAATATTTAAATTTGTTTTTTATCCAAAACTTTTACAAACTGGAGAGACAGATATTGCAAAGAATGTCATTTATCAATACAGATTGTGCTATTAAAAAATACAACTCAGGCGAATTGACCAACTAAATACATAATCCACATATTATGGAAGTATGTTTTATCAATTATAGGAAAGAGATTAGCACATTGGTAGATATTTAAAGTTTTTTTTTTTTGTAGCATACTGCCCTGGTGGGAGTAGGAAACCCAGTATTTAAAGATTTTTAAGTGGTTGAAATGGGAACTGTTTTTGATAATCAAATCCCTTTCTCCCGAGGAATTTTAAAGCGTACAGATCATATGTACGTTTCATCAGCATGAGCTTGTGTGCATTTTGAATGCATTGGGGAATTATAAAGTATGCCTCAGCAATGAGATAATGCTCATTAAACATAAAAACAATTTTACTCAAGGAAGGAAGGGACAGAGCCAGGGCAAGTCACCGCGGACCACCCCCCCCCCCGGGGGGCTGGCAGCGTGCGGACAGAGGGCCTCGGACGTGGAGTAGTGCCCCACTTCCTCCTGAACATAAAAACAATTTTAATTCATGTAAAATGACATTTATTTTCAAAAGCATAAAAACACAAGTATAGTTTTTTTTGACATTTTATAGACAAGATTTAATAATTACTAGGTCTAAGTGACTCGTTTTTGTTCCTTTTTACGGTCTCTTCTATGTCATCTTTAGGGCCATTCATTTTTTCACACTATGCCTACACTGGATCTCCACAAGTCATCCTTGGCTAACTAAAATAATTTACATGAACGTATTCCTCTTAAATTATGGACTGTCTATATTTTAAATAATTCTTTTACTCGGAAAGCTTCCTGAATGCAAAATACAGTGGGGCTCTGCAACAGTTGGAGACATTGCTCAGACAAGACCTGGTTATCTTGCTTCTGCATTCAGAGGTGGTTCTCCTTGATTCTAGTTGTGAACAATACTAATGTCTTGGTCAGTAGAAGGCACCCAACACTTGAAAGACTGGTTTTCTTGCTTGTCTCTAGTTATATGTCAGGATAAACTAGAGACTGGTAAGTTTCACATTAGGCAGTAGAAAAATGTTGCGAATAAATTAAAAGAAAAACCAGAACTGTCTCTACCATCTTTCTGACGGTCACATTAATGACTTTTATTTTATCCTTGGACCAAAAAATTATATAGGCATATTCTGAAAACTTTAAAATAGGAGAGTTTGGGCACACACAGTTTTGTTATGTCACACTTTTTAGCTTCCATACATTAAATTTAGTGACCCTTGGAAAGTTGAGAGCCCTGAAAGCACAGGCAGTTATACAGGGGACCACTAGCTGCAAGGTTGACATCTAACAGTCACCCATGGAACCTCTGGAGAAGGTTGAGGCGACCTCATCAAGAAGCACAGTCTTAGAAACCCATACAGAGAAGGTCTGCACGGCCCTAGAAAGGCACTACATGTTGGCCTTGACTCAGGAGCAAGTTGGTTTGATTTAACATTATTGAACATTGGCAGCTGGACATTCCTGTGTTTCTTACAAATGAGAAATATGCTCTGAAATGTTGAAGCCACATCATGAGAAGGCTATCTGAGCAGATAAATATATTTCATTTATTTTTTATATTAGTGAGCATTTTGAAATTCTAGTCTTGGAGTAATACATTCATGGTATAAAACTTTATGAAGGATTAGAAAAGAGAATTAAGTAGCTTGAGATTTTGCCTCTTCTTTCTGATTATGGGAGAAACTCTTCACAGAGACGGGTAGTCTGACGAATGTTTAGAACAGGAAGAGCCAACCTTGTATTTGGCAAATTTGTATAGAATGGTCATAGTTTATTCACGTGTGGCAGGATAACGTAATGTAGCCACAAAACATGAATAACTTTTACTTCTTTATGTGAAGTACAATCATTTTCACCGAGTTTTTGAAGGCATCTTTTACTTGTTTGTTTCGGAGAGTATAAATGAAAGGGTTAAGCATAGGGGCAATCGAAGTAGTGAGTATACCCACAATCTTATTAAGATAGACGCCTTCCTTACTTGGTTTAACGTAGGCAAAGATGCAGCTACCGTAGGTCATGGACACCACAATCATATGAGAAGAACAGGTGGAAAAAGCCTTTTTTCTTTGTTGCGCAGAAGGGAACTTTAAAATCGTTTTTATGATGTATGTGTAGGAGAGAACCACACCCAGTAATGTAATCATCAAGGTTAGCACAGCAAAAGTTAAAATAATTTTTTCTATAAAAACTATGTCTGAACAGGATATAAATAAAATAGGAAATACATCACAGCCGAAGCTATCAATGAGATTTGAGTCACAAAACTCCAGCTCGAGGCCCATGCTCAGTGGAGGGACAATAATGAACAAGCCGGAAGCCCAACAGAAGATCATGATTCTAGTGCATACCTTGCTGTTCATGATGGTCATGTAATGCAAGGGCTTACAGATGGCCACGTAGCGATCATAGGACATGGCGGCAAGGAGAAAAAATTCAGTTCCTCCAAATAGGACCCCAAAAAATATTTGGGTGGCACAAGCATTATAGGTAATGGTGTTATCTCCAGTGGTCAGGCTGTAGAGGTATCTGGGAATACAGACAGTGGTGAATGAGAATTCCAAGAAAGAGAAATTTCGGAGGAAAAAATACATGGGAGTTTTAAGATGAGAATCCACAAGCGTAAGAAAGATAATTGTCAGATTCCCAGACACACTCAACAAATAGGTAAAAAGTAAAAATATCAAGATAAAAATTTGTAATCTTGGGTCATCTGTCATCCCCAGCAAGATGAATGTTGTGATTGTACGATTTCTCATCACCTCTTTGTGTCAAGTCAGGAGTGACTGAATCTGAAGAGAGAATTGACACAAGAATCCAGCTGGTATCACGAAGAAAGAAGCAAGCAGTATTAATGTAATGCATTTCATATTTGGATTGTAGAATTTTACTAGGATTATTTAGATATGAGCCTCAGGCTTAAACCCCCTGCTTAGAAGCCATTCTTATAAAGCTGTCAAATGAGAACACAAAACAATACTCATCTATCTTATTGAATATATGTTATTCTTCTGTATCATCGCACTGGAACACAGTATTTAATAGTTCAAGTGTTACCAGATTATTTCATAATTTTCTATTTTTCTTCATCTCCTTTTTTCTTTGATTTTGCCATATTACTTTTAAGCTACTCTTTTGGAACATAGAAGATTTTGTTGAATAGTATTTTGCTAAGATCTCTCATTACATTTTATTTTTTTTAATTAAAAAAAATTTTTTTTGGCATCACTGCCTCTGGTGGTCGTGGGAGCTACCCAGTGCTGCTCCTGAGAGCCGCCGCTCGCAGGCCACAGTCTCGCACTCAACCACTGACGCCACTGGGGCTCAACCCCCAATTGTATTTTAATATATGCGAAATTACTTCAAAGGTTTGGATAAAGCATTTGCACTTAAAATGATCTGGAATTAGGAACAAATAAAGTGTAAAGGAGTAGTTTGCTGATCCTGTATTTAAATAAATGAAAGCAATTTTAAACCAACATCTAGAGGGTTCAGTGATAGTTTTCCTGAAAGCTGAGCATAAATGTATCAACTTGCTTTGTCCTGCCATGTTCTTTGGGCAGTGGTCGGAGCCAGGAGTGGTCTTTGCCACTGGCTCTGTTCCACTGCTCTACCAAGGTGCTCTTCTCAGTGGGACTTAGCCTTCTTAGTGTGTCTTGTGCGTCTTAATGATTTCTTTCATCAATGGCCGCTGCTCGTCTCCTTACACCACCGCTCCCTTTGAATTTACCAGATTTCTTCTAACCCTCTGCTTATCTTCCGACTTCCTGATAAATGTACCTTGCTGATAATCCAGGAAGAGGCTGACCAAATAACAACCTAAGATGTAAAACCCACTTTTCCCTTGGCAGCTCCTCATAACCACCTCTGCTCCTTCTATCATATTTCATGAAATATTTCACTGTACTCTAATATTTACACTTTCCCAGGAATTCTGTTAGGTGGGTGAGAGAAGAACTCAGATCGACCTCCTCTCCTCCCTGTCAAAGACAACATTTAGCGAATTTCCCATTGGGAACATCTGCTCTCATGTAAGGGGTCCTGTAAAAGAAGATCTGGTAAATCCATTCTCACAGGGGATTCCATTAGTTAGAAAAAACAATGTATGTCCTCATTATTTGTCTTTTTTAATTGGTGAGAGTTGCTTGTTAAATGAGAAGTGATTTATATGCTTTTTCTTCTACAATCATTCTGAGTTATTCTATTCTACTTTAATATTTTCATTTTGTCTCCTGGATATTTTTTCCAGTAATGTTGGCAGTGTTCACTGACACCAAAGACTACATTGCAGGGGATATTACATAAGGGTAACAGAAGGGGTCTTAAAAACAGGAAAACCACCTCAACTTATGGGAGAAAAGGTTTACTGGAGAAGTGGTCTTTTGTCAATCTTATGAAGCCTCAAAGAGAACACTTTGCTAGGACAGAGAGGGGTAGTCAGGTGCATACTTAGAGTCCCCACTAGTTTTCATTTCTTTCTTCCTTCCCACCTAGTGTATTATGGATACTGATTGCAGTTGTTTATTTTAAGTCATGGTGACCCCATTTGTGTCCGAGTACACTTGTGCTGCTTATTGTTTTCAATGCTGATTTTTGGAGACACATTTTGTAGCGTTCTTAAGTCCCTCTGTGTGGATGGAATGGCCAACATCTGGTTGAATAGCTGAGCACGTTCATTGCATGTATCCTAAGTCTTTGCAAAGGCTATCGACTTTTTCACTCTAGCCCTCTTTTGGATACAAGGTTCCTAGCTTCTGCTAATGCTTCAAATTTTTTATTTTCTATTTGTTGTAGAAATGGACTGTGAAATTAATTACACCTGATTATTAATTTAATGCTTCAATATATCCTTCTATGAAAAATTAAGTCCTGTCACTGGTACTTAAAAAGTTAATTAAAGTGATTGAGATTTATGGTTTTCCCCATTTATTGATGCCCTTGTAAATTCTTTTATGATATAGGCATCTTACTTATGTCCAGGACATATTTCAGTAAGTCTTCATGTGAGAGAATGCTGCCCATAAGCCAGAACAGTTGAGATTTAAGGCTAGTGGAGCGGTATCATTCTTCCTGCTCTTGAAAGTGGCAGAAGGAACTTATATTACAGATTATCAGATCAAGCTACCTATACTATTTGATTTCTGTGACTCTAGGGGATATTACTGGGAGGAGGTGCCTTTAACTTTGCCCTTCATCTTTTCCATCTTATGTAGTAGCAGTTTTCATGGCTGGAATGTATGAATGTATGAAGGAGTCACCACAGGAAAATTCTAATATCAGGTTTCCAGAATAACAAAAATTAATAAATTGCTATTTACTTTCTTGCTGAAATAGCAATACTAATTAACTGAAACATACATTCCTCAAGATTTCTGTTTAGAGATTGTGGAACAATATACCATCAGTGTTGCATACTTACTTTTTTGACAGTACTTCATCAGAAGTTCTTGATGGAGCCACAACTAGGTAATAATTGTACTGGTGAAGAAGTGTGCTTGCTTCTGTACCATCTCATATTCCATATCTCTTCCTTCTCAATCCTACCTGTCACAGAGAATGCACATACACACACACAGACACACACTCCCTTTCAAAAGAAATCTCACAGCAGACCCTGTTGACCTAAATTCATTGATTCTGATATATTAAGAATACTTTCTGCATCTCTTTCCTCACCAAATCTAAGGTGACACTTTATCCTATGTTTCCAATACTTTTGTTAGTTCAATTCCTTTTAGTTCCAATTCCTTTTGTTAGCTCAAAAGGAATATAAGAGTTGTGCAGAATAAAAGGAATGCCCCTTCTAGGTTTTGGCGTAGAGACACATCAGTTCTTCCTTGGCAGGACGCAGGGATCTTGAAATCACATTATGAAATACCAACATTTATATGTTGAGTTTGCTATGAAGACATAGGGAACATCTGAGAGAACAGCAAAATAGTCCTTGGTGACCTAGTTTCAAAAGTTGCTAATGACTTGGCAGTGGTGTCAACAAAACAAAATACATGCAGCAGTGGGAAAAGTGTCCTTGGGGGCATTGAAGGTGATCTGATGTCACATGAATTTCCTGTCATCTTCTTTGTCGACTCTTTCTCTTTCCTCTGAATTAAGATGAAGGGGTTCAGCAAGTTGATGGAAAGATAGAATAAAAAAAATCAAGGAATGTCCTCACTATGTTTTGGAGGGTTTCTCCTACATTTTATCTATCTTTTACATTATGTCATGTGTCATAAGAAAAAAATTACTGACCCTTTAAATGAAAATTCGGAGGATTTTTTTTTTTTGGCTTTAGGTAGGCATCTGGTCGGAGCAGCATCCGTTTATGTAGGTGAAAACATTGTGATCTAAGACAGTGAGTCCCAAGGGGGCTGGCGCTGGTGGAAGGAAGAAAAATTCTTACTGAGGTCCCAGATTATTACTGTTGCTGCTAGGCGTCGTTGAATTTGTTCCAATTCCTAGCCGCTCTATAAAAACAAAAAATCCCAGCCCAGTCCTGTGTCACCCTCATAATTGTCATGCTAGAGATAACTGTTGAAGCCACTGGGCTAGTCCATCATGCTGGGTCTTCCTCATTTTGCTGACCCTTTACTTCATAAGCATTATGTCCTTTTCCAGGGATTTCTCTCCTATCAACAGATCTAAAGTATTTGAGACAAAAATTCAAAGTCCTTGCTTCCAAGTGGCTGGCTATATTTCTCCCCAAACAGATTGGATGTCCCTAGTACTTTTAATATTCTTGCCAAGACCAAATCCCAATGAATTAATTATTCCTCCAACTTTTCATCCACTGTCCAAAGTGTACATGCTTGTGAAACAATTGGAAATTCTATGGTTTGGGTCAGCTGCACCTTATTGCTCAAAATGACATCGTAGCTCTTTCATACTTTAAAAAGGACTTGTGCAACACTCCTCCCCAATGCAATAGGTTATCTGATTCCTTGAACATTCATTTTAGACCCCAGCAAAATGACATTCTTGACAGGGGTTTAGTTGTGGTTCAGAATTTTAATTTTCTTTATACTGAATTGTAATACACACTGAAGGCTGCCGTCTTTAATTTTCATTGCAAGTGCTTTACGTCTTCCTCATTTTCTTTCACAATGATGACTGCTGGGTTATTGGTGGATTAAAAGTTGTTAGTATACGTCATTCCAATCCTGATGTCATGTTCTTTTTCATTGGATGCAGCTTCTCATAGTATCGGAGACCTGGTGACTAGTTGGGGTATCAACGACATGGTTGGCAGTTCAAAACCACGAGCATTTCTATGGGAGAATGATTGGGCTTCTACTCCTGTAAGCAGTTACAGTCTTAGAAGCCCATGGTGCCAGTAGCTTTAGGTTTGCAAAATAAAAGCTCAGCAATCAGACTGAACAAATATGGTAAAAGGACAAAACTCAAACTCCCATCTTTCCTGGTTTTAAACCACACAGCATTTCCTTATTCTGTTTGCACAACTGTCTCCAAGTCCATATTCAGGTTATACCTGAGCACCATGTCATGTTCTGAAAGTGTTACCCATAGTTTGTGATAGCCATGTGATTGAAGGCCTTGTCAATAAGGCACAAGTAGACGTGTTTATCAACAGCGATATCCCTTATGCCCTATCCGTCTGAATCTGGCTTGATTTTCAGGCAGCAGTTGATTTTTCTGCAACTGTTTTTCATCATTCTTATCAAATGTTTTCTTACATATCATATTATTAACGTACTTGCTAATTTAGAGAAGTGTTGGGACATTTTTTTCTTTGGCATGGGCACAAATGTAACTCTCTTCCAATCAGTTAGCCAGCTAACTGTTTTCAAATTTCTTTTTGGAGACCAGTAAGTACTTGCAGACTTTCATCAGCTTGTTGACACATGTCAAGGATCATTCTGTCAATTCTTCCAGCCTTTGTTTGTTTTTGTTGTTGTTTTTTGCCAATTCTTCCAGTGTACCTCTGACTTCTTTCATCCATACCATTGCTTCTTATCTTATAGCACCTCTTGAAAATGGTTGGATGTTAATTTTTAACCTTTATTGTATATTTCTGTCAATCTTTTAAAAAATAAATTAATTTTTGTTGTCAGGTAGGTAGGGGAATTTACATTTCTGACCGGCAACTCTTCATTCAACAGTTCAAATGACACAGCAGCACTTACCCAACCCCAGTCTACCTGATTTGCCCTCTTCTGATTTTTCTTCCCCCTGGGTGGATCTTTATCCTGCTCTTCTCCTAAGTCAAGGTCTGTCGACCTTCTGGTCCGTAGCTTCTTCTTTCCAACCTTGCCCTTTTGTTCATATGCAAGTCTTGAGTTTTGTTCTTGTCTATGCGCTCTCATTCAATATTTGTCCTTTTATGATGATCTCACTTCACTCCTGGTCAGCAGTTGGAACCCACCAGCAGCTCCTCAGGAGAAAGGCTGTGCTTTCTGCTCCTGTAAAGAGTTACAGCCTCAGAAGCCCGCAGGGTGGCTCTCAGTCACCATAGATTCAGTGGCAGTGAGATTGGTTTCTTTCTCCCTCCCCACCCCAACAGCTTTATTGGCAAGTAATTTACATATCATATACTTCAATAGCTCACACATTTAATCATAGCATGGAGGATTATGCAACCAGCCCCACATCAATTTTAGAGCATTCCCTCCTGCCAGGGTTAAATCAGCTTTAAAATGAGTTGTGCAATCACAATCTGTTCTCGTGCTCCCTCCCCGCTTCCATCTTCATTAGTTATTCCCAAAATTTCCTTTCCCTCCTTATCGTCTCGTCTGTATGCCCTATATCTCCTTGTCTCCCTCAGTATCATTATTCACCCGCTCCTCCTGTGCTTCACAGCTGGGAGACCCAACAGAAAACAATGAAAAACAAATCCTCCCTGGGGTATGGACAATCGGGAAGTGGGCAAGGAGACACATTGGATAGGGTTCAAGAAGACAAAATGATAATACTTTGTAAATTATCAAGAATTTGTGAGGGAGTGGGGAGCAGGGAGGGCGTGGAAAAAGGAAGACCCAATACCAGGAACTTAAGTGGAAAGAAAATATTTTAAGAATGATAATGGCATCAAAGGGACAAATGTGTTTTGTATACAATGGATGTATGGATGGATTGCGCTGAGTTGTATGAGCCCCCCAATAAAAGGATTTAAAAAATTTTGATAAAGTGGTAAAGGTAAAAACCTAATGGCGTACAGACAAAAATACTAATAATGTGGAAGAAAGAATAGACCCTCAATAATAATAAAAAAATTCATTGAAGAAAGTACTGTTATGGAACCAGTAAGAAATACTTGTACCCAGAACAAATTTAACTGATGTCTATAGTGTGGTCAACTGACCAAGTGTTGAGTGTGATCCTCCGTAACCAAGATTACAATGGTCTCTGCCTGGTAGTCAGACTGTTAGAGACTCTTGCCTTTGGCTAGAGTGGATCTGCCAGTGATTGCAGCTGACCAGATACTCCTCAGATGGGTTTTGGGCTCTCACTGTACCCCTAAAGCACTCCACAGATTGGGTGAGCAGAATTTTTGCTTTGATGCTTTTCTCCTCACTAGAGTCGAGTTTTGTAATTGTCATCTTTGGATCACACAAACTGGTGTGCTTCCTCCATGTGGATTTACTTGATTCCATCGAAGACTTCTTGCCTAGCTGGCTGCTTGTTTGAATACGAGTCTTTAAGATCCCAGACACTATTCGGATTGATAGCAGGAGCCATCTGTTTTCTTCATCACACTTTGGTGCAGCACCCTTGTTTTTGGTGATCATTTCATGAAGGTAAGTATGGATCAGGGCCATGATGTCAGAACTGATTGTTCTTAATTAGGGGGGCTAGAACTTAGTGTAAACCCAAAATCCATTCCTGGATTTATGTCCTCATTTTATTTACTTATTTTAAAAATTGATTTTCTATAATTTGGGAGCCAACGCATATGTAATATCATTCCATAGTACAATTATGTCAAACATAATTGTAAAATTTCTTGCAAAATTATACATGCTTTCCAAAACATGCTTTTCCTTCCTGGACTTTTTGATAGCATCCCCTTTTGTCTCCCACACCCCTCAATAACCCCTGACCTCAAAGTAGGATAAACATCCCTGGGTTTCATATACCCAAAACAAGGAAACAAACAACACAACTTCCAAAGGGGGAGCCCCAGTGGCGATGCCCCTCTGAGAGACACTTTCAGTAAATGAGCATTAGCAGAAAATAATAGAATGGCCTTCACAAGGTTGCCAGGATAATACCCGTCTTAATACAGTATACTGGGCATTGATGTACCAATATTTTGTTCGCCAACCAATAGGACACTAACTCTTGGTACAGCTGTCTTCTAACTCAGACATTATGTGTTTTTCGGCTGAAGTCCTCAGGTTATAAGTGTGCTTAGGTTATCTTTTCTTTTCTTTTTAATTTCATTCAGCATAAATGTTCTCTAGGTACATGCATATCGTGCGGTGCTTCCTTATTACATCATTGTTTTTAAAGGATGCATAGTATTCAATTATGTGTATGTTCTAAGATACATTTATTCATTTGTCTATTGATGGGCATTTGGGATATTTTCTACTTCATACTATTGAGAATATGAGAGTGCATATGTTTGGTTGTGGCATGGCTCTGACTTATTTAGATGATATACTCTACAGTGGTATTACTGAGTCATATGTCCATATGTAATTAATAATCCAGTCCTTGTCTCTATAGACTTATATATCCTGGATTTTATATACAGAAAATCATATAAAACAAGAATCAGCCAACCAACCAGAAATCAGCAATGACAAGATAAGACAAAGAAAAATCTCAGTAGTAAAGCATAAAATATTAAAAACTGGAACAAATTTAAATGAGTCAAAAGGGAGATCAAATGATATGTTATATTTTAATGTAAGTACATGTGCCACAATCAACTTTACAAGGATCTTTCTGATAGCAAGATTGTTTACATCCCTGGATGATGGTCAGAGTCTGGAAATGGATATGACTCAGTATCTGTGCACTTCGTCCCATGTCAGCCGAACTGTGCTTTTAATATCTGTTTAGCCCTGGGAAGAATGCCATTTCCTTTCCCCAGTGGCAACAATTGGTAGAACATAAGAGGTGATGCACACTGAAGTTGCAAAACCTTATGTTTTGGTGAAAGTTCTGCAGATTTTTGTACACGGATCAATCAAAAGTACTGCTACTAGGATTCCACCTTACACACACACACACACACACAAATTTATTCCAAACACAACTTGTCAAAATGTCTCTGGGATCAGTGGAGGGTTGCAGATAAATTTTCCCCATTGTGCACTTGTTTTAATCTTGTTAGAGTCTTAAAATAAAATAAAAGATGCAGTTCAAATGGTGGCATCTGAGAGAACTTTGGGATAGTTCAGTATAAGGCAGAGAAATTAGCACAGAGGATAATGGTGAATGCTTTTACAGGATTCCAAGTGTATAATCTCAATAGCTGTTTCAAAAGACACAGTATGATTGGAGGACTTATGAGAGGTGTCATAAAATTCATGAAAAATTATGCTATCTTATTAGTTCAATTTTTATATAAGTTGCTTATATTATTAAGAAGTTTTCATAAACTTCTTAACTTTCATAAAAATTAAACTGCAGTCATAAGAAAAGGCTAGAAAATTTGTGCCAAAGACTATTTTCTTCATCATCACAATGCACCTGCTTATTTTGTAGAGGTGTCATAAAGGGTATCATTGGAAAATCTTATGTCATCTACCCTACAATCATAATATGGTCTCTTCAAACATATTTTTGCTCAGAAAACTAAAAACTAAAAAGCATTTAAAAGTGGTGCAGGCCCCCAAATGGTGTTGAAATAGCAATTCAGTTGTGGTGTCATGCTAAGGCCTCTGAACACTGTGGAGAGGGTTTAGAAAGATGGCACCGGAACTTCGGAAGTGTAACTAACGTGTAATTTCAGAAATTTCCCAAAATATCGTAGGCAGATAGGATAACTCTAGCTACTTTCATTTTGTAATTGTTTGTCATGATGAGCTTTTAAACAAATCAAATCAAGATGAACACTTCAATGTCACATTAATATTAACAGTTCTTCCAAGGTTGGGTTTTGCAGCTTAGAAAATTGCTGAGGTAAAAAGGCATAGTTATTTTTCTTTCATTCCTCTCCAATTCTTTTCCATGTGAACTCTTCTAATATGTGCTCAATTTCTACTTCACTCACAATCTCTTTCAGCTGAAGTCCTTGTTCTGGAAGTGTAATATCTTGGTCAAGGTACTTTCAATAACTCATTTTACTCCACTGCATTAGAGCTTACGTTTCTGGTGAATAGGGAAATCTTGGCTAATTAATGATGTTCCATTCTCTCTCTTTTTTTTGCAAGTAGCTTAAAATTCTTTAAATAATTATTCTGATATGCCTTCTATCCAAAGACATTCATTGGGAACAAGAACCTTCTTTCTATTTCATGATAAAAGTAGAAGGAAACTTTATAGTCCTTTCAAAGAGGTGGGATATTTAGTACTTGGGAATTCTCACTTCAATAATATTTGCCCAGTTACTCATATCCATTTTTATATAGCTGGGGAGACCCACTAATGTTCAGGTCAGATGCTGTGTTCACATCACTGCTGCCTTCAGCTACTACCACTCTGCTTATGTGATCTGCTATGACTTCCAAAGCATTTTCTCTGCTTCTAGGTCTAATGGTTCTTTTCCATGTTGGAAGATCACCTGAGCATTTGCCTCTGTGCTCTTCAAAGCCTCTGCTGTCAGCTTCCACCACACTAATGGGTCTTTTGGGGTCTCCTTTCCTGCCACACACCTGGGGTCTTTCTGTCCAGGGTGGAAGTACACCACCACTGGACAGGCACACTCAGGTTTCTCTTTTCCTGAACAGCAATTTTTACAAATATAATATCTCCATGTCCAACTCTACTTAGTTATAAGAAGACTCTTGCATTTAATGCTTCAAGACAGTCCTTGCACAGGGCACACTCAAGCCTATGTGTGTACTAGCAATTGTTGTCATGCTTAAACTCTGTTGGCTAGGCTTCAGCCATTGTGCTCAGTTCTTGATCCATGCGCAATGCATACTGATCATCATTGTCTTTTGATGTTTGGTCTTCTGTGTCTAGGTGATTCTCAGCCCAGGGATCTTACGTCCTTGACCATGATCTATTCCAGGCTTCTTTTTCTTCTCCTTTTTTAATCAGGTGAAACTTGATTCCCATTTATTAAGACCCAAGTTGATATTGCATGGTTTGGTACCCAATAAATAACAATGTGTTATTTCCAGGAGACTGTTGACAATCAAATAGCAATACCAATAAATTCTTGGGAGGCCCACCTGTGAGTGTTTACACCTTATCGAGGCCCAGTTCTTCTGGAGGGGAGATCCAGATTACCCGAGTTAAGCAATTAGAAGCATGTGTCTTTGCTTCTGTTTCTTTTTGGCTCCCCTTTTTATCATAAAGGAATGAACAATACAGCACATCATTATAATAATGAATAATGAAATATTGATAATAATACACAACAATATTTTCATTGCTTGCATTATTCTATATTTCATTTTGAACAACATGTACTATATAATGTGTATTATAAATGTTGTCATTATTTTCCCTGACCTTGGGGAACACGCTTCTGTATTAAAAGCTTTCATGATACATGACACTTTGATTTATATTGTCTTGTGGAATTTCTTGAATTGTTAACTCTTTGTGATGTTCATCATGTGCAAGCCATCAATTTTTGAGGCATCTTCATGTTAAATTGTTGTCTGGACAGATTTACTTCCTTTAATTTTCTATAATTCTTACCATAATATTATCATTGTCTTTAATAGATATTTTAAATGTCATAGGTAAAAAAACTTAACCCTAGAGATTTCCTAGATATTTTTCTATCTATAATAAAATAATTCTTATTACTCAGAAGGTGGTCCATAATGTTCTCTTTCAGGATTTAAAAATATTATTAATTGGGAGTTAATACATATATCATATTATTCCAGAGTTCAACCACTTCTTGCAGAATTGTACAATTGCTACCACAGTCAGTTTCCAAACATTCTTTTTCTTCTTTTGGACTCCTTGACATTGTCTTCCTTTTACTCTCCCCCCCCCCACCATTAACAAAGATTATGTCTCTAGTAAGGACAGCCACTTTGGGATCAGTTGTGCTGACAATGTGTTCCCAGGGGTTCCTGATTCCATAGGGCTTGGTATGGCTTTTGTTACCATTTTTTGCAACAAAATTTCAATAGATATTTGAGAAAAGCTGTCACAGAGGGACTGGTGATGGTTTAGCAATGAGAACACCAAATACAGGACATCAGTAGGCTAAGGATTAGACCAGGTGAGGTGGAACACAGGAAGGGAATCATTTCTTTGGGTGGATTGTGAAGAGATCTTCAACCTTCCATTCAGTTAAATATTTCTAGTAGCCATGGATATTATCTGTCATTTAATTTGAGAATTATATTTATTTTGATTTCCTAAAGCACATTAGCAAAGATGGACTGTAAAACCCACCAAAAAAGGAGCAGATTAAGGAGATAGAACTCTCATTCTCAGAATCTTATCTTTCCCTTTGAGAGTGAAACATAAGCTCCATGGTATCAGGAATCTTATCAGGTCCAGTTCTGTGTTCTTGTCCTAAAACCAAACTCTGGGACCTAATAATAAATCAGCAAATAATTCTTGAATGCATACATGTCTTAGAATGAGGAATAAAACAAATGAAAAGAATGATGAAATGTCTTAGATGGATGAAGAAAAATGCTTTATTTTCCCCTTAATGCTATAAAAGGGAGCTTCAATTTGTTTGTGGAAATGGTTAATATCTCTTAATTCCCCCCCCCCACATGATTGGGGTACTCTGGTATTAATTTTTGTCCTGGGACATAATTACTTTTTTCAATTTTCCATACTACCTAGCACAATTCTAGTCACATACTTAATAGGTATTTATACAGAATAATCAAACTATTCTGCCATTGAATTAATTTCTAAGGCTTGTGATATTTCCAGTAACATGTTTGCGGGTGATTAATTAGCAAGGGATAAATTATCTTTTTAAATAGGGGTTTTAATTTCCCAATTAAGAGAGATTATGTTTCTAGTAAGACTAGCCACTTTGGGATCATTTGTGCTGACAAACAAAGGTCTTCCCGGGGGACACTTATTATAAAGGGATTAATGTTGCTTTTGTTGCCATTTGGGGTGACAAAAATTAAATGGCTCATTGAGAGAAGCAATATAAGAAGGACTAATGAGGATGTGACAATGGAACACCAAACACAGGCCATGAGTGAGCTAGGGGGTATATTGGGAGAAGCGGAACAACTGCGGATTGCCAACATGATCTCCTTACTTCCATTAAATTGAATCATTAGAATAGCTGTCTATTGTCATTGAATTTGAGAATTTTACCCTGGTGGTGTAGAGTCATCTAAGAAGTCAACAGTTTGAAACCATCAGTTTCTCCACAGGAGAAAAAGCGGGCTTTCTACTCCCTTAATCAGCTAGAGCTTCAGAAGTCCACAGGGGCTCCCCCTGTGTCAGCATTGACCCAATGGCAGTGCGCTTGGGAAGACCCTTTATCAAAGCAGAGCTAAAGTCCAACTAAGGTCGTCAGTAAGAGATGTGGGCTTCATTCTCAGCATCTCGTTTTTTTCTCTTTTGAGATTGAAACATAGCATCCTTCCAGGTATCTTATTACATGAGATGTAGATGCTTACTTAACTTTGTCCTTGTAGCCAAATTCACTACCTCCTGTCTGTCAGGTTGTTCCATTATGGTGGCTTGCGTGCTGCTGTCATGGTGGAAGCTCTGTTACTGCTTTTTCAAACACCAGCAGACTCACATGAGTGAACACATTTCAACAGATCTTCCAGACCAAGAACTATGAAAAAAAGAATTGGCTCTCCACGTCTGAGGAATTAGCCATTGAAAACCTTATAAATACCAGTGCAATTTTAGCTGATACTAAAATTTTCACGAAGTACAGCAGAACATATTCAGAGAAAGTGCCAGAAGATGAGCCCCTCAGGTCAGAAGGAACTCAAACTATGCCAGAGGAAGCTCTGCCTTCTCAAAGTAGGACGTGGTTAGAGTAGTGCCTTTGGGGTCTTTGTTTGTTGACAAGGCATGATTCAAAAGAAGAAGAAACAGCAGGAAATACTAACCATACGTAAACCTCAGAAAGTATGAGGTGTGAATCTCAGAAAAGTGGAAGTTGTCAATGTTGAAATTAGATGCATAAAGATCAATTCCTTAGGATTAATGAGGTAGGAAATGGACTGAAATGGACTGTTTTCAATCCAGCAGTCATGTTTTATTATGCCAAGAATGCTGGACTCAAGAAGAATGGCATTGCATACATCCTCAAAAAAGAACATTTGAGATCTACCTAGAAGTACAATGCTGTCTATGATAGAATAAAACTTATCCCCACATTAGGAAATTCAGTAAGTAATGGCAGTATTCAAATTTATACAAGAACTAAAGTAAGTGATGAAGAAATTGGAGAATTTTACCAATGCCTTTATTGAACTTGATTGAACATGTAATCAAGATGCATTGACAATTATTGGGAATTGGGAAAAAAAGTTGGAAACAAAGGAAAATTGGTTGAAAACTGTGGACTTGATGATAGAAATGAAGCAGAATATCATAGAATAGAACTTTGTGAAACCAATGATGTCTTCATTGTAAATAACTTTCCCCAACAACACAGAAGGACTTCTCCCGATGGGATAAAAAGAAATCAAACTGACTACCTCTGTGGTGAGCGACAATGGAGAAGCTCAGGAACAGCAGTTAAAATGAGATCGAGGGCTACTGTGAACAGACCATCTATTGTTCATTTGACAGTTCAGGTGGAAGCTGAAGGAAATAAACACAAGCCCACAAGAACCGAAATATGCCCTTGAGTCTATCCCAGCTGAACTTCAAGAGCATGTCAAAAACAGATTTTCTGTGTGGAACATAGAGGGCAGAAACTGGATAAGCTGTGGGACGACACCAAGAACGTTGTTTGTGAAGAAAGCAAAATGTCATTAAAAAGACAGGAAAGAAGGTAAAGATCAGAGTGGATAAAAATGAGACTCTGAAACTTGTTCTTTATCATAGAGTAGCTAAAGACAATGAAAGAAATCATGAGGGAAACTACATAGAAAAATTTCAAAGGGCAGCTCTAGAAGGCAAGGTAAAATACCGTGAAATATGCGAAGAACAAAAAGGAAGAACATGGTCAGGCATGTTAGATTGAAATAATTCAAGAACAAACTCAAGCCTCAAGGATCGGTACTGAATGACCCCGTGAGAAAATATTGAACAATGTAAGAAAATGTAAATAACACACAGAATTGCTGTGAAAGAACTAGCCGACATTGAACAATTTCAAGAGATTGCATATGATCAAGAACTGAGGGTACTGAAGGAAGAAATGCAAACTACACTGGATGCATTAACCAAAAAACAAAGCTCCAGGAATCATCATAATACCAATTAAAATGTTTCAAGAAACTGATGAAATACTGGAAGCATTCACACATCTATGTCTAAAATCTAGACAATGGCAACTTTGCTAACTGACACATATTTGTGCCTCTGCTAAAGAAAGATGACTCAACAGAATGCAAAATTATACACTGATACAATGTGCAAGTAAATTTTTGTTGATGATCACCAATGATGGTTGTAGCAGGACATCAGCAGGAGGGGGTGGGGTGGGGTTTGACCCAGATTCAGAAAAGACTATTGTACAAGGACTATCATTGCTGATATCAGATGGATCTTCCCTAAAAGCAGGGAATACAAAACCCGTTTGCCTGTTTTATAGACTACGCAAAGGTATTTGAATGTGTGGATCACAGCAAACTGCCAATATCCTTAAGAAGAATGGGGATTCTAGAACACTCCATTGTGCTCCTGTGGAACTTTTACATGGATCAAGTGGCCATCATAGGAATTGAGCAAGGTATTACTGCATGGTTTAAAATTAATAAAGATGTGCTTCATCATTGATTCTTCATATTTGACCTATTCAATCTGTATGGTGAACAAATAGAGAAACTGGAATGTGTGAAGAAGAATGGGCATCGAGATTGGAGAAAGGCTTATCCAGATGATACAAACTTGCTTGTTGAAAATGAGAACTTGATGCATATACTGATAATACTCAAGGATGTCAGTCTTCAATATTAATTGCAAATTAATGTAAAGAAGACTTAAGCCCACACAACTGGACAAATAGGCAACATAATGATAAAAGGAGAAAAAATTGAAGTTGTCAAGGATTTATTCTTGCTTGGATCCACAATCTGTCCAGAGAAGTAGCAGTCAAGCGCAAATGATGCACTACATTGGGCAAATCTGGTGCACAAGATATTTTTCAAGTGCTGCAAACTGAAGGTGTTACTTTCAAAACTAAGGTGCACCGGACTCAAGTTATGTTATTTTCATTTGCCTCAGATGTATGTGAAAGTTGGACATTGAAATAGAGAAGATTAAAGAATAATTAATGAATTTGAATTATAGTTTTGGGGGAGAACATTGAAAGTACCATGGACCACCAAAGAATTATGTCTTGGAAGAATTATGTCTTAGTCAGAGATAATGTAACTTTGTCTCACAAACTTAATTTTGGGGGTATATGTTTAGATATCATGCAATTTAATAGTTAATTATGTGTGTTGGGCAGTCTCACATTCTTTAAACATATTTTCAGGAAAGACCAGTCCTTAGAAAAGAACACAATGCTTGCTAAAGTAGAGGAACAGCAAAGACGCAGAAGACTTTTAACAAGATGGTATGACACAGTAGCTGCAAGGATGGACTTGAAGCTGGCAATAATTGTGAGGATGTACTGGATTGTTCAGTGTTTCATTTTCCTGTACATAGTGTCGCTATATGAGTAGGGGGTATTCCCCCCAGCCAGAATTGTGCTTGTAGGAGCAGAGCTTTCATAGTACACATTGTTCCTACTAGGTGAGTGTGGCAATCATCTAATCTGGTGTCAATTTGAAGATTAATAGTGTAGAGGTGGAATATAACCTGTCAATCTGGAGATAGCCAATGAGACCTCTGTGTGGGAATGGCCTTCTCATGAGAATTCTGGGAAATCTGATACTTCCTTCTTAAAGGCAGGAGACACTATCACTCTCTTACTCCCTTAGAGACACTCACCTGACAAGGTTGGTTCCTTTCAAGACATCACTGAGGAGAAGCCACATGAACCTATCTTTTTTCCCCCAAAGCAGTACATATCTTATTTCTTTTTTATATTAAAATCATTTTATTGGGGGCTCATACACTGTTTTTCACAATGCATAAATGAACTTACTGTGCCAAGCACCTTCATGTGTCCTCTGCTGTTATCTTTCTACAAATATCCACCTTGAGCCCCTTGAGTCCTTGATATTGGCTTTCCATCCCTTCCCCTCTTCCCTGCTTTCCCTTCCCCACCAACCCTTAATACTTTATAAATTATTATTGTTCTATCACTTCTTACACTGTCCGACCTCTGCCCCAACCCTCTCCTTTGATGTCCATCCTTCAAATAGGAGCTTATGTGTAGATCCTTGCAGTTGGTTCCATCTCTCTACCCCACCTTCTCTCCACCCATCCAGCAGCTCCAATCTCACCACTGGTCCAAGGGGGCTCATCCGTCTTGGTTTCCCCATATCTCCAGTTTCCCTCTCTACTAGTGTATCTTCTCCAATCCATCTGGATTTGTACAGGGTCAGGAGTAAAGAATGACAGGTCCAATGGTTCCTGGTGGGCACCGGAGAGGGGAGGAGAAGGGGGCATGGACAAGATTATGGATGGTGGGGGGTGGGGAGCAACAAGTGGTCCTGAATTGATGAAAAAGAGGGTGTGGGAGACCTGGTAGGGATAAAGCAAGGGCAATAAATCTGTGAGGAAGCACTGAAATGCCAATGAAGGTAGAACATGATGGTGGGACTGGAGGGAGATGGAAGGAAACAAAGGAAAGAGCTAAAAGGCAAAGGGCACTTACAGAGGTCTAAACATAGGCATGTACATACATAAATATAGTTATCTATTATAAGGAGGGAATAAATTTAAGAACATATCTATAGGTCAAATACTAGGGTAGCAAGTGGACCTTGGGCCCTTACCCAGGTGCTCCCTCAATGCAAGGACACTTTGTCACATGAACCTATCTTGATGTAGCCAGAAACTTGGGCCTAGAGAAACCATATAGAGACTCTTGTCAGTGCTGACAACACCACTGGATCCAAAAACTTTCTACCTACTGGTTTGTGGTCATTCTGCATTTGGCATCATTGTATGTGTTTCGTGAGTCTGAAGAGGACTTATAGATTGGTATTGGACATATGGGCCAATATCAAACTTTTAACCTTGGACTAGACTGAGTTGGAATGTTTTTCTCAATGTTCAATTTTGATCTTGTATATATGCCTCTCCCTTATAAACACATGTGTGTTTATGAATTTTGGTTCTCTTATCTACCTGGATTAACATATTATGGTACCTTGGGAGTGAGGTACTGGAGAAACAGATCATAATGATGAAGAGTAGTTGTTTGTTTGACTTCTATCTCATAGTAGTGCTTCTTTGGTTAGCCAGAGTCAGATATATCTATGCAGTTTATTGGGTTGTTTTCTAGAAGCAATGTGGGAAGTTAAAGCTTTGATTATTTTGTTTGATGCTGTTGTTGGCTTTCCTTTTATGAAATGGCAACAATGAATGCTAGTAATGTATATTTTGAGTTGAGTATATTTCGAAATTTCCTTTTGAATTTCTTAGAAACTATGCTGCTTAAGGAAAACGGCTGACAGAAGGGACAACTGGCTGACAGAAAGGAGGGATCTGGTTTGATGTTTTCAGAAACATAATCTCATATTTTTGTATAACTAGAATAGTTTAGACAAGGATTTAGATAACCTAAATAAGAATTGAACTTGACTGCTTTAAGAATTGAGTTTACTATCTGATTTTACTTTGTTTGTACTCATTTCCTCTGCTTATTATTATTGATATAATGATTGATAGAAATGTTTATGGGGAAGAATGAAAATAGAGAGCTTGTAAACTCACTTGCCTCAGGGCATTGCTTTGATCTTTAGATGGGTTTAGGCCATGCCTAGAAAGAAGTCTCTGAAGAGATTATCCCTACCCAGTGTTTTGAAGTATTTGGGATATTTGCAACCCAAGAGATCTACCTAAAAGCAAGATTGACAGATTGAAGGAAAAAAAGGAACTCTTTGGAGTTGGGAATTTTGAACCAGTGGTTTTTGCCAGAATCTGGAAAAAATCTGCAACCATGAAAAAAACTCCTCTCTAGGACTGGGATGGGAAAGGAAATCTGTGGCAGGCTGGAATGCTTACTTGGTGACCACCCACCTGGATCTACTTGTTGAGTGAAAGTGGGAGAAATGCAGCAATAAAGAGGGGGTTGAGTTTGGCCACTGACACCTGTGGACTTGGTTCACAGGAAGTAGAGAAGATGAGAGTGGGTTGACTGGTCTGAAGTTCATGACTGAGCACAAAAGGGCTAAGTTTGTTGAGACTTTGTAATGGGACCATCATCTAAGGCAAGGTCACCAATGGACACCCAGATGAGACTGAGAGAGGCAGCTCACATTGAGTTGACCAGAACTCATCCAGATGAAGAGAAGTTATTTGAACCTATGAACTGGTGCATATTGCTGCAGACTTTATGGATAGCCTGTCCTGATTTGACTTTCCTTATGGCTGAAGACTTCACAACGTTCCAAGTGGAATGAGGATTCTTCATGCTGAAAAATCTGATTGGTTCCTCAGAGCACTGTCTTGATGTAAGTGGGCAAAGTAGATATTGGGATACCCAAAGTGGGGGGATAAAGGCACAAAGTGATTGGCTTACAAACTCTCATAGGTGGGGGAATATATATTCATAGGATTAAGGTGTAGGTGTTACCTCACTGCAATTGTAAGGCATAGGATATATTTTGTTTTGTTCACTTAGTGTTATGTTTAAATGAGGGTGGCACATGTTGAATTGTAGGCATTTTAGCTTATCCTGTTTGATACAGATATGATTTTATTATTATTTGTTTGAAAATTACATATGATTACAGAGTTATGTGAAGCAGTCAAATTGACAAGGGGTGGTCTCTGGCAGTCACCTAAGCGGGTGTTAATTTGAGGATTGATGATATAGGGGTAGAGTCTCAGGGGTCCTCAGACTTTTTAAACTGGGGTCCAGTTCACTGTCTCTCAGATAGTTGGAGAGCCGGAGTATAGTTAAACAACAGCAACAACAACAACAACAGCAACTACAACAACAAAGTATGGGCTGAGCCCTGGTAGCGTAGTCGTTGAGTGCGGGACTGCGGCCCACTGGCTTGGCGGTTCAAATCCAGCAGCAGCTCTCCAGAAGCAAGCCTGGGCCTCCCATTCCCACCAGAGGGCAGTGATGCCCTCCCTCCCCCCCCAAAAAACAAAACAAAACAAAACAATATGAGCATATTCACTGCGGACCTGGGATGAGTCGGCTGCTAAGCAGGTCAGCAATGGCAGCAAAGTATGCCAGTGGGCCAGATAAATGTGCTTGGTGGACTGCATGTGGCCCACAGGCCATAGTTTGAGACCCTCTGGGGACTCTAGTCTGTCAATCTGGAGATAGCCAATTAGACCTCTCTGTAGGAATGGCCTTCTCCTGAGAATTCTGGGAAATGTGGTAATTCCTTTTTGAAGGTAGGAGACACTATCACTCTCTCACACCTTGGGGACACTCAACTAACAAGGCTGGCTCCCTGCGAGACATCATTGAGGAGAAGTCACATGATATGGCCAGAAATCTGGACCTAGAGAAGCCACATGGATACTCATGCTAGTGCTGATATGCTTATAGCACAACTGGATCCAAAGTCTTTCTATCGACTGACTTGTGGCTATTTTGCATTTGGCATCATTGCATGTGTTTTGTGAGTCTGAAGAGGACTTATAGACTGGTATTGGACATATGGGTTAATATTGAACTTATAATATTGGACTTGACTGGGTTGGGTTGTTTTTTCTCAATGTTCAATTGCTCTTGTATATGAACCTCTCACTTATATACATACACATGTTGATGAATTTTGTTTCTCTAATGTACCTGGACTAACACAGTGAGCATCAAGTGACTCAGCTCTGCGTTAGTGCACCCAGTGGTGTCACCTGGGAAGGTTCTTTCTGGTCACAGTGAATTTTTCCATAAAGGCAGTTTCATTTGAATCACAAATGGGTCAGGGCCCATTTAAAAGAACAACATGTGCTGTGAAATTTTGTTTCCTACTGGGGGAAAACTCACAAAAACTGTTGTGCTGTTGAACACAGCTTACAAGGACAGCACTATGGAAAAAACAAAAGTGTTTGTGTAGTTTTCTCATTTCAAGAAAGGTGAAATGTCAGTTGATGACAAACCTTATTCTGGAGTTCTGTCAATTTTGCGAATATATGAAAATGTCTACTCATAATGCATTTGGAGTTTGTTCCACTAGGTCTGACTGTTAATCAAGCTGTTTATTTGAGGTTCTGAAAAGGTTGCATAGCAGTGTGTGACAAAAAGAACTGATTTGTGACTGGTTTTGCAACCATGACAATGCCTTTGGTCACACAGCCATCTCAGTGTGCCAGGTTTGAGTAAAACACAGACTGCCTCTCCTGCCCCCATGCAACTTACCTGGCCTGGCTCTGTGTGACTCCTTTTTGTTTACGTGAATGAAGAGGAACATGAGAGGTCAGTGATTTGATGACATGGAAGTGGTGAAGAAGTAATCAAAGTAGGTGCTACCAGCCTTCCAAAGAGATGAGTTTGAAAAATGTTTCCAAGAATGGAATCACAGATTAGAGAAATGTATTACGTGTAGTGGAGATAACTTTGAAAATAATAAAGTTGTTTTGTGAAAAAAATGAAATATGTAGCCTTGACAAAAAATTTTGGTCTTTGGGGGTACCCCCTTATACATTGGAACCGCTTCCATGGCACCTAACAGCAGCAGCTGAATGCTCACTTTCCATAACCCCTTTCTGATGCACTGTAGATTCTAGTCTTTGTTATGATCCCATTTTGGAGGGAGTTCCCTGTTAAAGAATTAGAGAGGGATGCATTTTTAGAACATACTTGTCTGAGGCTTTCACTAAGTTCTTATCATTTGTTTTCCCTTGGGATATGGTCATCTGAATGATTAAGATGCACACATCCATGAAGTCTTCTTTTTTTGTGACCTGTATTTCCTGAGTATTGGACAAAGCAAGAAAATCTACTTTGACTTTCAGAACTTTTTGATTTCTGGCTTTGGACTCACATTTGGCTAGCCTGACTTTCACACATAGCACTCACAACCATGTGAGACATTTCTTTAAAGGTTCATGAATTTTTGGGAGACATTTCAGGGATTGCAAAACCCAGGAATATGAGGTAATATCCTCAAGAGAGGAGTAGAGGAGAAATTGAACAGAGTAACATTTTGGAAGAGTTAGACCATTGGAACATCTGTAACATTCAATGTCTTATGACTAGTCTTGTATTAATTATTCTATAAGAAATATATACCACATTATTTATGCTGAGTATTTTATTTCAGTGCTAAAACAGCACTCTGGAATGTAGATATACATCACTTAACAAATAATTCTTTCTTTCCTTACCATCCACGCATTGCAATAAGTTAGACTATGATGGTAGCAACTTTATTCTTTACTGTGTTCTGTCTTTCCTAACTAACCCTTCTGAACTCATCCTTGGGTAAATACTCCCTTTGTGTCTTAACATTATGTAGTATTCAACTGTGTGTATGTAACATAGCTTTTAATCCATTCTTCCATAGCTGGTTGTTTAGATTGTCCTTATCTTTTTCTATTGTGAAGTGTTGCTATGAATAGGGGTATGCTCTTATTTCTTTAGAATATATACAAAGTTTAGGGGTTACTGGGTGAAAGGGTATTTCTTTCAAAGGAAATTCTATATTGATTTTTTCCGGTAACATCATTTCATAATTCCACCAGCAGCATAGAAACGTCCCAGTTCCTCTGCACTCTAGGCAACTTTTGTTATCTTTTTGTTTTGAACTTTGATATTAATACTGGGGTGAGGTGATAGCTCATTCTTGTTTTGATTTGTATTTCTCTAATGGTCAAATATCACAAGCATCTCTTCCTAGGTTTCTTGGCTGCCTGAATATCTTTGATCATGCCTTTTCTGCCAATTATACTTGGACTCTTTGTCTTTTTGTTCTTTAGATGTTGAAGTTGTCTATACATTATAGATACAATCCTCTTGTGTCAATTCTTTCCACCTTCAGAGAGGTCTCTTGTTAGCTTTTTAATAAGGTGCTCTGATGCACTTAAGTGTACAGTTTTTAGGATATCTCTGCCATAGACTCTACTTTCTTTTTTTTGGCATCACTGCTCTCCGGTGGTGGGAGTAGGAGGCCCAGCCCCACTGCTGGAATTGAACCTCCGTCCCAGTGGGCCGCAGTCCCGTACACAACCACTACGCCACCGGGACTCAGCCCCATATTGCTTGTGTTTCACTTATATTTGATAGTGTATTTTACCATGCATTCAGTACTTTATGGTTGTCTCTACTTTTTCTTTAATGATTTCGTAGCTCTAGGTCTTTGCTGTGTTGAGTTCATTTTCATATGCAATGTAAGTTATGAGTTATGTATTCCTATTCTGCAAATGGATATCCAGTTTTGTCAGCATTGTTTGTTAGAAGATATTTTATTTCTCTATTTTGTGTGTCCAGCTCTTTATTAAA